>JARQAB010000024.1:4446933-4745503 GCA_036172955.1 Meloidogyne arenaria
TAATATCCGATATTTTTTAAAATTTCCCTATCATAACTTTTTTATAACCAATAGTAGATAGATTTATCCAAGGATTCTAATACAGTTTTTCATGCTGATTCTAACGAGCTATTAATATAGCAAAACGGATTGAATTCGAGATGCCACATCACTTTGAAGTTCTTAAGTGTTAATTAATATCCGATATTTTTAATTTCCCTATCATAACTTTTTTTATAACCAATAGTAGATAGATTTATCCAAGGATTCTAATACAGTTTTTCATGCTGATTCTAACGAGCTATTAATATAGCAAAAGGATTTGAATTCGAGATGCCACATCACTTTGAAGTTCTTAAGTGTCAATTAATATCCGATATTTTTGAAATTTCCCTATCATAACTTTTTTATAACCAATAGTAGATAGATTTATCCAAGGATTCTAATACAGTTTTTCATGCTGATTCTAACGAGCTATTAATATAGCAAAACGGATTTGAATTCGAGATGCCACATCACTTTGAAGTTCTTAAGTGTTAATAATATCCGATATTTTTAATTTCCCTATCATAAATTTTTTATAACCAATAGTAGATAGATTTATCCAAGGATTCTAATACAGTTTTTCATGCTGATTCTAACGAGCTATTAATATAGCAAAACGGATTTGAATTCGAGATGCCACATCACTTTGAAGTTCTTAAGTGTCAATTAATATCCGATATTTTTAATTTCCCTATCATAACTTTTTTATAACCATAGTAGATAGATTTATCCAAGGATTCTAATACAGTTTTTCATGCTGATTCTAACGAGCTATTAATATAGCAAAACGGATTTGAATTCGAGATGCCACATCACTTGAAGTTCTTAAGTGTCAATTAATATCCGATATTTTTTAATTTCCCTATCATAACTTTTTATAACCAATAGTAGATAAATTTATCCAAGGATTCTAATACAGTTTTTCATGCTGATTCTAACGAGCTATTAATATAGCAAAACGGATTTGAATTCGAGATGCCACATCACTTTGAAGTTCTTAAGTGTCAATTAATATCCGATATTTTTTAATTTCCCTATCATAACTTTTTTATAACCAATAGTAGATAGATTTATCCAAGGATTCTAATACAGTTTTTCATGCTGATTCTAACGAGCTATTAATATAGCAAAACGGATTTGAATTCGAGATGCCACATCACTTTGAAGTTCTTAAGTGTCAATTAATATCCGATATTTTTTAATTTCCCTATCATAACTTTTTTATAACCAATAGTAGATAGATTTATCCAAGGATTCTAATACAGTTTTTCATGCTGATTCTAACGAGCTATTAATATAGCAAAACGGATTTGAATTCGAGATGCCACATCACTTTGAAGTTCTAAGTGTCAATTAATATCCGATATTTTTTAATTTCCCTATCATAACTTTTTTATAACCAATAGTAGATAGATTTATCCAAGGATTCTAATACAGTTTTTCATGCTGATTCTAACGAGCTATTAATATAGCAAAACGGATTTGAATTCGAGATGCCACATCACTTTGAAGTTCTTAAGTGTCAATTAATATCCGATATTTTTTAATTTCCCTATCATAACTTTTTTATAACCAATAGTAGATAGATTTATCCAAGGATTCTAATACAGTTTTTCATGCTGATTCTAACGAGCTATTAATATAGCAAAACGGATTTGAATTCGAGATGCCACATCACTTTGAAGTTCTTAAGTGTCAATTAATATCCGATATTTTTTAATTTCCCTATCATAACTTTTTTATAACCAATAGTAGATAGATTTATCCAAGGATTCTAATACAGTTTTTCATGCTGATTCTAACGAGCTATTAATATAGCAAAACGGATTTGAATTCGAGATGCCACATCACTTTGAAGTTCTTAAGTGTCAATTAATATCCGATATTTTTAATTTCCCTATCATAACTTTTTTATAACCAATAGTAGATAGATTTATCCAAGGATTCTAATACAGTTTTTCATGCTGATTCTAACGAGCTATTAATATAGCAAAACGGATTTGAATTCGAGATGCCACATCACTTTGAAGTTCTTAAGTGTCAATTAATATCCGATATTTTTTAATTTCCCTATCATAACTTTTTTATAACCAATAGTAGATAGATTTATCCAAGGATTCTAATACAGTTTTTCATGCTGATTCTAACGAGCTATTAATATAGCAAAACGGATTTGAATTCGAGATGCCACATCACTTTGAAGTTCTTAAGTGTCAATTAATATCCGATATTTTTTAATTTCCCTATCATAACTTTTTTATAACCAATAGTAGATAAATTTATCCAAGGATTCTAATACAGTTTTTCATGCTGATTCTAACGAGCTATTAATATAGCAAAACGGATTTGAATTCGAGATGCCACATCACTTTGAAGTTCTTAAGTGTCAATTAATATCCGATATTTTTTAATTTCCCTATCATAACTTTTTTATAACCAATAGTAGATAGATTTATCCAAGGATTCTAATACAGTTTTTCATGCTGATTCTAACGAGCTATTAATATAGCAAACGGATTTGAATTCGAGATGCCACATCACTTTGAAGTTCTTAAGTGTCAATTAATATCCGATATTTTTAATTTCCCTATATTAAATTTTTATAACCAATAGTAGATAGATTTATCCAAGGATTCTAATACAGTTTTTCATGCTGATTCTAACGAGCTATTAATATAGCAAACGGATTTGAATTCGAGATGCCACATCACTTTGAAGTTCTTAAGTGTCAATTAATATCCGATATTTTTTAATTTCCCTATCATAACTTTTTTATAACCAATAGTAGATAAATTTATCCAAGGATTCTAATACAGTTTTTCATGCTGATTCTAACGAGCTATTAATATAGCAAAACGGATTTGAATTCGAGATGCCACATCACTTTGAAGTTCTTAAGTGTCAATTAATATCCGATATTTTTTAATTTCCCTATCATAACTTTTTTATAACCAATAGTAGATAGATTTATCCAAGGATTCTAATACAGTTTTTCATGCTGATTCTAACGAGCTATTAATATAGCAAAACGGATTTGAATTCGAGATGCCACATCACTTTGAAGTTCTTAAGTGTCAATTAATATCCGATATTTTTTAATTTCCCTATCATAACTTTTTTATAACCAATAGTAGATAGATTTATCCAAGGATTCTAATACAGTTTTTCATGCTGATTCTAACGAGCTATTAATATAGCAAAACGGATTTGAATTCGAGATGCCACATCACTTTGAAGTTCTTAAGTGTCAATTAATATCCGATATTTTTTAATTTCCCTATCATAACTTTTTATAACCAATAGTAGATAGATTTATCCAAGGATTCTAATACAGTTTTTCATGCTGATTCTAACGAGCTATTAATATAGCAAAACGGATTTGAATTCGAGATGCCACATCACTTTGAAGTTCTTAAGTGTCAATTAATATCCGATATTTTTTAATTTCCCTATCATAACTTTTTTATAACCAATAGTAGATAGATTTATCCAAGGATTCTAATACAGTTTTTCATGCTGATTCTAACGAGCTATTAATATAGCAAAACGGATTTGAATTCGAGATGCCACATCACTTTGAAGTTCTTAAGTGTCAATTAATATCCGATATTTTTTAATTTCCCTATCATAACTTTTTTATAACCAATAGTAGATAGATTTATCCAAGGATTCTAATACAGTTTTTCATGCTGATTCTAACGAGCTATTAATATAGCAAAACGGATTTGAATTCGAGATGCCACATCACTTTGAAGTTCTTAAGTGTCAATTAATATCCGATATTTTTTAATTTCCCTATCATAACTTTTTTATAACCAATAGTAGATAGATTTATCCAAGGATTCTAATACAGTTTTTCATGCTGATTCTAACGAGCTATTAATATAGCAAAACGGATTTGAATTCGAGATGCCACATCACTTTGAAGTTCTTAAGTGTCAATTAATATCCGATATTTTTAATTTCCCTATCATAACTTTTTTATAACCAATAGTAGATAGATTTATCCAAGGATTCTAATACAGTTTTTCATGCTGATTCTAACGAGCTATTAATATAGCAAAACGGATTTGAATTCGAGATGCCACATCACTTTGAAGTTCTTAAGTGTCAATTAATATCCGATATTTTTTAATTTCCCTATCATAACTTTTTTATAACCAATAGTAGATAGATTTATCCAAGGATTCTAATACAGTTTTTCATGCTGATTCTAACGAGCTATTAATATAGCAAAACGGATTTGAATTCGAGATGCCACATCACTTTGAAGTTCTTAAGTGTCAATTAATATCCGATATTTTTTAATTTCCCTATCATAACTTTTTTATAACCAATAGTAGATAGATTTATCCAAGGATTCTAATACAGTTTTTCATGCTGATTCTAACGAGCTATTAATATAGCAAAACGGATTTGAATTCGAGATGCCACATCACTTTGAAGTTCTTAAGTGTCAATTAATATCCGATATTTTTTAATTTTCCTATCATAACTTTTTTATAACCAATAGTAGATAGATTTATCCAAGGATTCTAATACAGTTTTTCATGCTGATTCTAACGAGCTATTAATATAGCAAAACGGATTTGAATTCGAGATGCCACATCACTTTGAAGATCTTAAGTGTCAATTAATATCCGATATTTTTTAATTTCCCTATCATAACTTTTTTATAACCAATAGTAGATAGATTTATCCAAGGATTCTAATACAGTTTTTCATGCTGATTCTAACGAGCTATTAATATAGCAAAACGGATTTGAATTCGAGATGCCACATCACTTTGAAGTTCTTAAGTGTTAATTAATATCCGATATTTTTTAATTTCCCTATCATAACTTTTTTATAACCAATAGTAGATAGATTTATCCAAGGATTCTAATACAGTTTTTCATGCTGATTCTAACGAGCTATTAATATAGCAAAACGGATTTGAATTCGAGATGCCACATCACTTTGAAGTTTTTAAGTGTCAATTAATATCCGATATTTTTTAATTTCCCTATCATAACTTTTTTATAACCAATAGTAGATAGATTTATCCAAGGATTCTAATACAGTTTTTCATGCTGATTCTAACGAGCTATTAATATAGCAAAACGGATTTGAATTCGAGATGCCACATCACTTTGAAGTTCTTAAGTGTTAATTAATATCCGATATTTTTTAATTTCCCTATCATAACTTTTTTATAACCAATAGTAGATAGATTTATCCAAGGATTCTAATACAGTTTTTCATGCTGATTCTAACGAGCTATTAATATAGCAAAACGGATTTGAATTCGAGATGCCACATCACTTTGAAGTTTTTAAGTGTCAATTAATATCCGATATTTTTTAATTTCCCTATCATAACTTTTTTATAACCAATAGTAGATAGATTTATCCAAGGATTCTAATACAGTTTTTCATGCTGATTCTAACGAGCTATTAATATAGCAAAACGGATTTGAATTCGAGATGCCACATCACTTTGAAGTTCTTAAGTGTCAATTAATATCCGATATTTTTTAATTTCCCTATCATAACTTTTTTATAACCAATAGTAGATAGATTTATCCAAGGATTCTAATACAGTTTTTCATGCTGATTCTAACGAGCTATTAATATAGCAAAACGGATTTGAATTCGAGATGCCACATCACTTTGAAGTTCTTAAGTGTCAATTAATATCCGATATTTTTTAATTTCCCTATCATAACTTTTTTATAACCAATAGTAGATAGATTTATCCAAGGATTCTAATACAGTTTTTCATGCTGATTCTAACGAGCTATTAATATAGCAAAACGGATTTGAATTCGAGATGCCACATCACTTTGAAGTTCTTAAGTGTCAATTAATATCCGATATTTTTTAATTTCCCTATCATAACTTTTTTATAACCAATAGTAGATAGATTTATCCAAGGATTCTAATACAGTTTTTCATGCTGATTCTAACGAGCTATTAATATAGCAAAACGGATTTGAATTCGAGATGCCACATCACTTTGAAGTTCTTAAGTGTCAATTAATATCCGATATTTTTTAATTTCCCTATCATAACTTTTTTATAACCAATAGTAGATAGATTTATCCAAGGATTCTAATACAGTTTTTCATGCTGATTCTAACGAGCTATTAATATAGCAAAACGGATTTGAATTCGAGATGCCACATCACTTTGAAGTTCTTAAGTGTCAATTAATATCCGATATTTTTTAATTTCCCTATCATAACTTTTTTATAACCAATAGTAGATAGATTTATCCAAGGATTCTAATACAGTTTTTCATGCTGATTCTAACGAGCTATTAATATAGCAAAACGGATTTGAATTCGAGATGCCACATCACTTTGAAGTTCTTAAGTGTCAATTAATATCCGATATTTTTTAATTTCCCTATCATAACTTTTTTATAACCAATAGTAGATAGATTTATCCAAGGATTCTAATACAGTTTTTCATGCTGATTCTAACGAGCTATTAATATAGCAAAACGGATTTGAATTCGAGATGCCACATCACTTTGAAGTTCTTAAGTGTCATTAATATCCGATATTTTTTAATTTCCCTATCATAACTTTTTTATAACCAATAGTAGATAGATTTATCCAAGGATTCTAATACAGTTTTTCATGCTGATTCTAACGAGCTATTAATATAGCAAAACGGATTTGAATTCGAGATGCCACATCACTTTGAAGTTCTTAAGTGTTAATTAATATCCGATATTTTTTAATTTCCCTATCATAACTTTTTTATAACCAATAGTAGATAGATTTATCCAAGGATTCTAATACAGTTTTTCATGCTGATTCTAACGAGCTATTAATATAGCAAAACGGATTTGAATTCGAGATGCCACATCACTTTGAAGTTTTTAAGTGTCAATTAATATCCGATATTTTTTAATTTCCCTATCATAACTTTTTTATAACCAATAGTAGATAGATTTATCCAAGGATTCTAATACAGTTTTTCATGCTGATTCTAACGAGCTATTAATATAGCAAAACGGATTTGAATTCGAGATGCCACATCACTTTGAAGTTCTTAAGTGTCAATTAATATCCGATATTTTTTAATTTCCCTATCATAACTTTTTTATAACCAATAGTAGATAGATTTATCCAAGGATTCTAATACAGTTTTTCATGCTGATTCTAACGAGCTATTAATATAGCAAAACGGATTTGAATTCGAGATGCCACATCACTTTGAAGTTCTTAAGTGTCAATTAATATCCGATATTTTTTAATTTCCCTATCATAACTTTTTTATAACCAATAGTAGATAGATTTATCCAAGGATTCTAATACAGTTTTTCATGCTGATTCTAACGAGCTATTAATATAGCAAAACGGATTTGAATTCGAGATGCCACATCACTTTGAAGTTCTTAAGTGTCAATTAATATCCGATATTTTTTAATTTCCCTATCATAACTTTTTTATAACCAATAGTAGATAGATTTATCCAAGGATTCTAATACAGTTTTTCATGCTGATTCTAACGAGCTATTAATATAGCAAAACGGATTTGAATTCGAGATGCCACATCACTTTGAAGTTCTTAAGTGTCAATTAATATCCGATATTTTTTAATTTTCCTATCATAACTTTTTTATAACCAATAGTAGATAGATTTATCCAAGGATTCTAATACAGTTTTTCATGCTGATTCTAACGAGCTATTAATATAGCAAAACGGATTTGAATTCGAGATGCCACATCACTTTGAAGATCTTAAGTGTCAATTAATATCCGATATTTTTTAATTTCCCTATCATAACTTTTTTATAACCAATAGTAGATAGATTTATCCAAGGATTCTAATACAGTTTTTCATGCTGATTCTAACGAGCTATTAATATAGCAAAACGGATTTGAATTCGAGATGCCACATCACTTTGAAGTTCTTAAGTGTTAATTAATATCCGATATTTTTTAATTTCCCTATCATAACTTTTTTATAACCAATAGTAGATAGATTTATCCAAGGATTCTAATACAGTTTTTCATGCTGATTCTAACGAGCTATTAATATAGCAAAACGGATTTGAATTCGAGATGCCACATCACTTTGAAGTTTTTAAGTGTCAATTAATATCCGATATTTTTTAATTTCCCTATCATAACTTTTTTATAACCAATAGTAGATAGATTTATCCAAGGATTCTAATACAGTTTTTCATGCTGATTCTAACGAGCTATTAATATAGCAAAACGGATTTGAATTCGAGATGCCACATCACTTTGAAGTTCTTAAGTGTTAATTAATATCCGATATTTTTTAATTTCCCTATCATAACTTTTTTATAACCAATAGTAGATAGATTTATCCAAGGATTCTAATACAGTTTTTCATGCTGATTCTAACGAGCTATTAATATAGCAAAACGGATTTGAATTCGAGATGCCACATCACTTTGAAGTTTTTAAGTGTCAATTAATATCCGATATTTTTTAATTTCCCTATCATAACTTTTTTATAACCAATAGTAGATAGATTTATCCAAGGATTCTAATACAGTTTTTCATGCTGATTCTAACGAGCTATTAATATAGCAAAACGGATTTGAATTCGAGATGCCACATCACTTTGAAGTTCTTAAGTGTCAATTAATATCCGATATTTTTTAATTTCCCTATCATAACTTTTTTATAACCAATAGTAGATAGATTTATCCAAGGATTCTAATACAGTTTTTCATGCTGATTCTAACGAGCTATTAATATAGCAAAACGGATTTGAATTCGAGATGCCACATCACTTTGAAGATCTTAAGTGTCAATTAATATCCGATATTTTTTAATTTCCCTATCATAACTTTTTTATAACCAATAGTAGATAGATTTATCCAAGGATTCTAATACAGTTTTTCATGCTGATTCTAACGAGCTATTAATATAGCAAAACGGATTTGAATTCGAGATGCCACATCACTTTGAAGTTCTTAAGTGTTAATTAATATCCGATATTTTTTAATTTCCCTATCATAACTTTTTTATAACCAATAGTAGATAGATTTATCCAAGGATTCTAATACAGTTTTTCATGCTGATTCTAACGAGCTATTAATATAGCAAAACGGATTTGAATTCGAGATGCCACATCACTTTGAAGTTCTTAAGTGTCAATTAATATCCGATATTTTTTAATTTCCCTATCATAACTTTTTTATAACCAATAGTAGATAGATTTATCCAAGGATTCTAATACAGTTTTTCATGCTGATTCTAACGAGCTATTAATATAGCAAAACGGATTTGAATTCGAGATGCCACATCACTTTGAAGATCTTAAGTGTCAATTAATATCCGATATTTTTTAATTTCCCTATCATAACTTTTTTATAACCAATAGTAGATAGATTTATCCAAGGATTCTAATACAGTTTTTCATGCTGATTCTAACGAGCTATTAATATAGCAAAACGGATTTGAATTCGAGATGCCACATCACTTTGAAGTTCTTAAGTGTTAATTAATATCCGATATTTTTTAATTTCCCTATCATAACTTTTTTATAACCAATAGTAGATAGATTTATCCAAGGATTCTAATACAGTTTTTCATGCTGATTCTAACGAGCTATTAATATAGCAAAACGGATTTGAATTCGAGATGCCACATCACTTTGAAGATCTTAAGTGTCAATTAATATCCGATATTTTTTAATTTCCCTATCATAACTTTTTTATAACCATAAGTAGATAGATTTATCCAAGGATTCTAATACAGTTTTTCATGCTGATTCTAACGAGCTATTAATATAGCAAAACGGATTTGAATTCGAGATGCCACATCACTTTGAAGTTCTTAAGTGTCAATTAATATCCGATATTTTTTAATTTCCCTATCATAACTTTTTTATAACCAATAGTAGATAGATTTATCCAAGGATTCTAATACAGTTTTTCATGCTGATTCTAACGAGCTATTAATATAGCAAAACGGATTTGAATTCGAGATGCCACATCACTTTGAAGATCTTAAGTGTCAATTAATATCCGATATTTTTTAATTTCCCTATCATAACTTTTTTATAACCAATAGTAGATAGATTTATCCAAGGATTCTAATACAGTTTTTCATGCTGATTCTAACGAGCTATTAATATAGCAAAACGGATTTGAATTCGAGATGCCACATCACTTTGAAGTTCTTAAGTGTTAATTAATATCCGATATTTTTTAATTTCCCTATCATAACTTTTTTATAACCAATAGTAGATAGATTTATCCAAGGATTCTAATACAGTTTTTCATGCTGATTCTAACGAGCTATTAATATAGCAAAACGGATTTGAATTCGAGATGCCACATCACTTTGAAGTTTTTAAGTGTCAATTAATATCCGATATTTTTTAATTTCCCTATCATAACTTTTTTATAACCAATAGTAGATAGATTTATCCAAGGATTCTAATACAGTTTTTCATGCTGATTCTAACGAGCTATTAATATAGCAAAACGGATTTGAATTCGAGATGCCACATCACTTTGAAGTTCTTAAGTGTTAATTAATATCCGATATTTTTTAATTTCCCTATCATAACTTTTTTATAACCAATAGTAGATAGATTTATCCAAGGATTCTAATACAGTTTTTCATGCTGATTCTAACGAGCTATTAATATAGCAAAACGGATTTGAATTCGAGATGCCACATCACTTTGAAGTTTTTAAGTGTCAATTAATATCCGATATTTTTTAATTTCCCTATCATAACTTTTTTATAACCAATAGTAGATAGATTTATCCAAGGATTCTAATACAGTTTTTCATGCTGATTCTAACGAGCTATTAATATAGCAAAACGGATTTGAATTCGAGATGCCACATCACTTTGAAGTTCTTAAGTGTCAATTAATATCCGATATTTTTTAATTTCCCTATCATAACTTTTTTATAACCAATAGTAGATAGATTTATCCAAGGATTCTAATACAGTTTTTCATGCTGATTCTAACGAGCTATTAATATAGCAAAACGGATTTGAATTCGAGATGCCACATCACTTTGAAGTTCTTAAGTGTCAATTAATATCCGATATTTTTTAATTTCCCTATCATAACTTTCTTATAACCAATAGTAGATAGATTTATCCAAGGATTCTAATACAGTTTTTCATGCTGATTCTAACGAGCTATTAATATAGCAAAACGGATTTGAATTCGAGATGCCACATCACTTTGAAGTTCTTAAGTGTCAATTAATATCCGATATTTTTTAATTTCCCTATCATAACTTTTTTATAACCAATAGTAGATAGATTTATCCAAGGATTCTAATACAGTTTTTCATGCTGATTCTAACGAGCTATTAATATAGCAAAACGGATTTGAATTCGAGATGCCACATCACTTTGAAGTTCTTAAGTGTCAATTAATATCCGATATTTTTTAATTTCCCTATCATAACTTTTTTATAACCAATAGTAGATAGATTTATCCAAGGATTCTAATACAGTTTTTCATGCTGATTCTAACGAGCTATTAATATAGCAAAACGGATTTGAATTCGAGATGCCACATCACTTTGAAGTTCTTAAGTGTCAATTAATATCCGATATTTTTTAATTTCCCTATCATAACTTTTTTATAACCAATAGTAGATAGATTTATCCAAGGATTCTAATACAGTTTTTCATGCTGATTCTAACGAGCTATTAATATAGCAAAACGGATTTGAATTCGAGATGCCACATCACTTTGAAGTTCTTAAGTGTCAATTAATATCCGATATTTTTTAATTTCCCTATCATAACTTTTTTATAACCAATAGTAGATAGATTTATCCAAGGATTCTAATACAGTTTTTCATGCTGATTCTAACGAGCTATTAATATAGCAAAACGGATTTGAATTCGAGATGCCACATCACTTTGAAGTTCTTAAGTGTTAATTAATATCCGATATTTTTTAATTTCCCTATCATAACTTTTTTAGTACCAATAGTAGATAGATTTATCCAAGGATTCTAATACAGTTTTTCATGCTGATTCTAACGAGCTATTAATATAGCAAAACGGATTTGAATTCGAGATGCCACATCACTTTGAAGTTCTTAAGTGTCAATTAATATCCGATATTTTTTAATTTCCCTATCATAACTTTTTTATAACCAATAGTAGATAGATTTATCCAAGGATTCTAATACAGTTTTTCATGCTGATTCTAACGAGCTATTAATATAGCAAAACGGATTTGAATTCGAGATGCCACATCACTTTGAAGTTCTTAAGTGTTAATTAATATCCGATATTTTTTAATTTCCCTATCATAACTTTTTTATAACCAATAGTAGATAGATTTATCCAAGGATTCTAATACAGTTTTTCATGCTGATTCTAACGAGCTATTAATATAGCAAAACGGATTTGAATTCGAGATGCCACATCACTTTGAAGTTCTTAAGTGTCAATTAATATCCGATATTTTTTAATTTTCCTATCATAACTTTTTTATAACCAATAGTAGATAGATTTATCCAAGGATTCTAATACAGTTTTTCATGCTGATTCTAACGAGCTATTAATATAGCAAAACGGATTTGAATTCGAGATGCCACATCACTTTGAAGTTCTTAAGTGTCAATTAATATCCGATATTTTTTAATTTCCCTATCATAACTTTTTTATAACCAATAGTAGATAGATTTATCCAAGGATTCTAATACAGTTTTTCATGCTGATTCTAACGAGCAATTAATATAGCAAAACGGATTTGAATTCGAGATGCCACATCACTTTGAAGTTCTTAAGTGTCAATTAATATCCGATATTTTTTAATTTCCCTATCATAACTTTTTTATAACCAATAGTAGATAGATTTATCCAAGGATTCTAATACAGTTTTTCATGCTGATTCTAACGAGCTATTAATATAGCAAAACGGATTTGAATTCGAGATGCCACATCACTTTGAAGTTCTTAAGTGTCAATTAATATCCGATATTTTTTAATTTTCCTATCATAACTTTTTTATAACCAATAGTAGATAGATTTATCCAAGGATTCTAATACAGTTTTTCATGCTGATTCTAACGAGCTATTAATATAGCAAAACGGATTTGAATTCGAGATGCCACATCACTTTGAAGTTCTTAAGTGTCAATTAATATCCGATATTTTTTAATTTCCCTATCATAACTTTTTTATAACCAATAGTAGATAGATTTATCCAAGGATTCTAATACAGTTTTTCATGCTGATTCTAACGAGCTATTAATATAGCAAAACGGATTTGAATTCGAGATGCCACATCACTTTGAAGTTCTTAAGTGTCAATTAATATCCGATATTTTTTAATTTCCCTATCATAACTTTTTTATAACCAATAGTAGATAGATTTATCCAAGGATTCTAATACAGTTTTTCATGCTGATTCTAACGAGCTATTAATATAGCAAACGGATTTGAATTCGAGATGCCACATCACTTTGAAGTTCTTAAGTGTCAATTAATATCCGATATTTTTTAATTTCCCTATCATAACTTTTTATAACCAATAGTAGATAGATTTATCTAAGGATTCTAATACAGTTTTTCATGCTGATTCTAACGAGCTATTAATATAGCAAAACGGATTTGAATTCGAGATGCCACATCACTTTGAAGTTCTTAAGTGTCAATTAATATCCGATATTTTTTAATTTCCCTATCATAACTTTTTTATAACCAATAGTTACTTTATAACCAATAGCCAATAGTTATAACCAATAGTCTGCTTTTCCCTCTTCACGAGAATGGAAAAGCAGAATTTTCCGACACATTAATCAAAGTCCACGTAGTTCTCGAATTTCACTTTAGAGTCTAACACTACAATTAACTTTACTGTAATCTATAATAAAAATAATTGAACACACACACAGTGTGTAAACATATTTAAATAACTATATATGTATATGTCAGCATAATAGCTACCTTTCAGGAATAATGTTGCGGATCCGAATATCTGAAGATTTCCCAAGATGCGTCACCTTTCGAGAAATAGCTGCATATCTGGTTACCAGGAAATAACTCAAAAATTTTCTAAAGATTCATTTTTTTCTTGGGTTAGGCTTAGAGTGGATTTCAAAACTATTGAAACTCAAAATAATAAGGAAACTCAAAGTTTCAGACTTGGTTGCTCAAACTCTAATTCCAAGTTTATAGAACTCAAATTAGAGCTAATTCCTGAAAAATAGCTATTGCCGACTCATACCGTATTCTTTCTAATTGAATGGTCGCAATTCTATTTCTCAATATCCTAAAGTATTTCCAATCAACTGGAAGGGTCATCAAATGGAACGGTCATTTAATTAGAATAAATACGGCAATTATATGCACCGTATATTCTCGATTAATTCCCCACCTTCGAATAATTCACCATACAACAGATTGGTTGAAATATTACTTCCCACAGGGATTAATCGAGAAAATACGGTAGATTGACATATGAATATGTATGTACTACAAATAAACATTTACAAATCAGATTAGGAAATAAACTGTATAAAAAGTCCGTTCATAAATAAACTAATTGAAGATGGAGACTTATCTTGGACAATTGTCATTAGCCAAAACTTAACTTGATTAACTTAGATACCGCCGGCCCTTTCAGATTTTGTCTTCGCGCTCCCATTAATGGTTAACATTCCTACTAAAAAGTGGGCCATGAAGAAAACTCGTTTAAAATCTCGGTTAATGAGGTCGAAGTATTACAATTTAGCGATCTAGAAGCTGGATCAAGCCTCAGGTAGGTCCCTAGTTAGTACTAGGTTGGTGAATATGACGGCGTTATATTAGGGTTGTCCACGTACCCGAAAATCGGAGAATATAGGGATTTTTTCCACGATTTCCCCTTCTCTCCCACTCCCTCCACGGTGACCAACCCTAATGTTTATTATGTTCTTCTTAAAATATTAGATAAAACAGCGCAATTGTAGAAAGCCTTATACAGAATCGACTAATTATGCGTTATTTTTCTGCTTTAAGCAAGAACCGACATAACATTAATCCATTTTTCAGTTAGTGACAATTGTCCATTGCATTTCGGATGATAAAAAAGTTATATAATATCGAATGGAAATGATAGGTATCATACAGTTTTTTCCAGATAACGACAATTGTAACCCTACATTTTAGTCCAAAATTAGATGTAATTTATGCATGTGGACCTAAGGACTATAGTTCGGCACGATAGATATCTCGATGGATTTACAGGATCTCGTCTCGGAATCCCAAGTTTTCAACGGCAAATACCGGATCCTCCCGTTCCGCGGATCCTGCCGTTGGTTCCTCCCGTTCCCGCGGATCAGCCGTTCAGCCTTTTGAAACTCAAACCCTTTACGGGATCCCGGGAAAACTATTTTGTCGACTCTATTTAGGACTGATATTTGTGACCGTATTTAATTTTGTCCCTCTAAGATAATCTAAGACTTTATGTTCAAGTGATGGGCGTAAATGTCGGGTTATAATTGTCGTGTCTCCGGGTTTTTTACATTGATAAATCTTATAGGGATATCTCAATAAGGTGGAAAAGGTGGAAAGCCTCGGAAAGATCTACGATCCTGATCACCGTTATGATTATGTTCAGTGTTAGGATCAACATGTACATCTCGAAAATCATTGTCCAGATGGCTCTACAATTAAAAATAAATCTTGAAGATTTCTGGCTTAATTATTTTATCAATTTATTTAAAAAAGATTTTCCCAGCTTGGACCCTTCATTTATCGTAGATCTTCTTTTTCCCGATTTTTCAAGACTTCCCTGTCCAGATATACCCTTTAGAATTATGTGTACAAACCCGCTCCGCCAATATATCCGCCAAAACGTTGGTCATACTGCAAATTGTGGCCTAAATTTATAGTGATTTACTATGTACGAGTCTCAGACCTCTTTAATATCAGGGATTCGAAATAAACAAATACTAACTTTTTGGAACTAAACAATACTAACTTTTTCGGGTAATAGTCGGTTTCGTACCCCCCCCCCATTCTTTTTTCTTTATTAAGGTATTAAAATTGGTCCTTCCTTCAGAAGACTCTATCCAGTCAAAAGTCCTGAAAGAGAAAACGAAAGAAAATGTTATTAACCGTCTCAATTGTTGCCTAACCTGTCTTTATCGGTGTATCAGTTGGGGTAGTGTTGGTTTTCAATTGCCCAATTATTGCCGGAGTTGGGCAATCGAAAAACCTTGGCTTTTAAAATCTTACCTTGGCTTTTAAAATCCCCGGGCTTTTAAAATCTTAGCTCCGGAGCCAGAGCTAGCTCCCGGAGCCATACCCAGCACTGTTATCTTTACTCGAATAATTCATGCTACCTTGATGACTGTAATTATCAATATGTTGCCTATGTTGATTTGTTAAGTCAACAAGATCATCAGAACTCATTGCAAGATGCATGCCGCTAACACTATTGCGTGGTGGCAATCGTGGACGGTTATCTGGCTGAAATAAAGATTATCAATAGATCTAAATATGCAGTAGGCCCGTCTTGTTTAAGAATAAAAAAATGTGGATGTGAGTTTCCCAGAGGCTCCGAGCTATGTAGGATTAATATATCTGTACATCGCGTGATCGAACACTGGGCTGATCGAACAGAAAAATAAAGCACTTGTTGGAATCATCTTCAACTAGCTAAGCGACTCAGTCCTGACTGACTGAAGTGCTTTTCCCTATTTGCCTATGAATTATAAACATCTCTACAGGCGAGAGTTTCTCACGTATTTCTTTCTTAAAATTTATACTGCTTTTACCTATTCATGAGAATTTCACTTTCCCATCTTGTAAATCAAAATCCTTGTTTTCTGTGAATTCCACTTTAATCTAACAATAGGTCATGTGAATTCTAAAGTGAAATTGGCTATAGGGACGGAATTTAGAAAATCCGGTAACGAGAAATTGTATCAGGCGAAGCCCGGTCGGGACCCAGACCCGGAAAACCGGCAATTCCCGATCCCGGTTTCATCCCGGCATCTTCAATAAACTGAGAAACGGGACCCCGATCCCGTTCCGGTCTCTAGTTGGCGATACGATGAACAATATAAAAATTGAAAAAATTTATTTGCACTGATAAATTTATTAAGTTAGCTCTTACTATCCCTCCAGTGCTTCTCCTTGGAGGGGCCATCATATTGCCGCTAGTTCTATTATTATTGTTTTGACGGGGAGTTCTATTGCCAGCACGACCAGGTCTTTGTGGGCGTCTGACTGGAGGCTGTGGCTCTAAAATTCATAATCTTATATGGAAAGTCATTTAGTATATTTATTACTGCCTATTTTGATATGAAACTGACCATTTTGTGGCCTGTTCATTTTTAATACAGACGGAATAAAACTTCTGGGCCAGTAAAATAAGAACTCGGTCACCCGACGATGGTAACCATCATCACCTAACGATTTTAGGTAACCACTATGTAATTGTAAACCAGTAAAATAAGAAAACCACGTGGTTTGACCCTGCTATCGACCATGGTAGCTTTTTTGACGACGTGGTTATGCTTACCTAACCAGCAACCACCGTCTTATACTATGGGTTGATTTGGTACCGTGTGATTTCGGCACAAGTGGCGTAGGCAGTGGTTAAATGGATGATTACGAGTATTTTATAACCCAAAATGCTTAATATTATGTCGTATTTTTACCATCTGGATGGAAATTGATATCAAGATGTTCAGGCTCCTCGCTAATATTAATTTCTCCGTATATTCGTCGTAATTCGTCAATAGTATCATTTTCATTCTCATCAACACGACTGCGGGGATCTTGAGAACTTTCTTCAATAGGGTTCAAAACCTGAAGTTAGCAATAAATAAAGCAAAAAGGTGTCTACGGAGAAATAACCTATTAAAAAGTTCAACCTAATAAGCTTGAAAAATCCCAAATATTGTACTTATTGGTAGAGATCAGTCAGGGACAGTGATATACATCTCAAAAAATCCCAATCTAGATAACCGATATTTTTGGCCGAAATCTCGTCTCAGTACGAGCTCTGTGTAGGTACCGCAAGCCAAGGTACCCAACGTTGGCCTGCTCCTGAGCTTTACTTATTGGGTTATACGTTTCATGAGTGTTCTAACCTGAAGCATCGAGTAGGAAAAAAGCTACCGGTTATCTAGAGCTTTCTAATGATAAGATATTGTTCAGATTAATTCAGGGCTATAATGTTATGTCGATTAAATTAGGCTGGCGCACAATTGCCCGCGCACAGTTGACCCCAACCCTCAACACTAGGGACAGGAATTTCATACTGAACGGTATTCCGTATTGAAATACCGAAAAATAACGATATCGAAAAATACCGATAAAATTCAAAATACCGAAAAATAAATACCGAAAAATAACGATACATTTTCATCGATACCGTATTACGGTACGGGAAAAATAAAAAATTTTATCGGTCGGTATTTCGTACCGTATTACCGATACGAAATACCGATAAATACCGAAAAATACCGTCGTACTACGGTACCGTCCGGTCTCTACTCAAATCACCTCCCTCAACCAATTTCACGAGTAGATGACTGGCTTTTTTATCTAAATAAATTTTATAAAAGTGAGCTTTTACCGGTTGAGCTACTTTTCTATTTTTCGGCTTGCGAAAACGATTTAACATTCCATCAACAGGAATTGATGCATAATAAATTGTAAATAATAAGGCATTAAAATAAACAAAATAATTTGACAAAAGCAACATTTGTTTAAGGTTCAAAAAATATTTTTAAACCTGAAAAGTAAAATTCATTTCAAGTCAAATTATTAAATCATGTTCGACGCGCTATTATAAAAATAGGGAAAAGTGTCTATGGAGAAAGGCCAGTTGAATTTAGGGTTTGCGGATCCAGTAGCTGTATTTCGTCTCTTGATTTAGGGACCAGTTGTTTTTTGGAACGCTCCATCCTAGCAAATATTGATAGTGCAATCGGGCTTCCTCCTTTTAGCGCCGCAGGCATAAAAGTTGAGACTGAGAGCCAAGAGGCCGGATTTCTTTCTTTTTTCAGCGGAATTCCTATCCAAGGTTGGAATTACACTCACCCAGAGCAGCCCTGCCGACCTTGCTGACTAGGAGCGATTTACCGCTTTTTGTATTTTTCGATGTTTTTTGCCTTGCATTTTGGATTATTCTCAATTATCTCTTGCGCTACCCTTAATACTTACAATGCCAAGGAGGACTGTCAAAGCTAAACTTTTGCCAAACTTAATTTTATAACAATTCATTGCTCTTTTATTTTATTAAGAAATATTTTATTAAAAATTTTATTTAAAATTTTAAAAATAAATCCACCCTATGTTATTTGTTATTTCTTATAAAGCCATTAATGCCCTCTCTATTGAGAGGGCATTGCTCTCTCAATGCCCTCTCTATTGAGAGGGCATTGCTCTGAGGAGGGGGGGCATGACACAGGGCATGTCCTCTCTCCCTCTGTATTCACGTGAAATCTGTTTATTGGCATTGCCATCTTTCTTTATTGCTTTAAAAAATTTTTTAAGTAAATTATCGAGCTGGGGAATACAGTAAGAATTTTAAAAACTAACAACATAGTGTTTTTAACAGATTTTTGGCAATAATTGTTTTTGATAGCTGGAGGAGAGAAATAGTTACTCTATTTTAAAGGCAAGGGTTCGCGCTATAATTTTGGAGGGTCTCAGTCCCGAAAGAGTCAATCACTCGTTCGGGACTGAGAGAAAATCTCACTCAGTGAGGTGCGAATTATTTTCTAAAATTCCAAACAAAGGGTGGGTAATTGAAATATTCTTTAATATTCTTGTTCCTTAATTTTATATCATTTTATCTTTACTTCATCTCGTTATCTTAAAGTTGAATAAAGTTATGCCATACATAGTTCAGTTAATTTTGGGTCACCCTTATCAATATAGCTAGGGCAATAATCTTTTTTCTACTCTGAAGCTGCCCGAGACTAGCTTGCGTTTCTTGTGTTTTTCTTTGATTTTTGGCCTTCCGTTGCGATTTCTATTTTATCATTTGTTTGGGCGCTTGCCCCTAACGCTGGCAATGCCAGGGAGTAATGTTAACGTGGTTACATGTTCATTTCCTTCAAAAACCCCAAACTTAACTTCATCCGGATTTGTTACGCTATTTATTTTATTAAGAAATTTTTTATAAAAAAATATTTTTACAATAAAGTGAATCCTCTCTATAACGCTTTATTATTTTTGTCAACCATTAAAGAGATTTATTTTGACGAGCTCTCCCCCCCCTACTCTCTACTGCCTGCATTCACGCCCCCTCCCTATCCTTCCTCTCCCCTCTCGCTACTGCCGGCTTGCATTCACGTCCCCCCTATCCCCCCCCACCCCTCCTGTATTGCCTTCATTCACGCCTATCACCCCCCCTATCCCCTCTACTGCCTGCATTCACGTCCCCCCTATCCCCCCCCCCCCGCTCCTCTCTCTCTCTATAGCCTGCATTCACGTGAAATCTATTTATTGGCATTGCCATGTTGACTTGCCATATTTTGTCATGCCCTTGCTAGCATTGATTATTGCGATAGAGAAAAAATCTTTAAATTATCGATTCTAAAAATTATAAAAAAATAAATAGCTAGTGTTTTTGATAGCAACAAATGTTTAGAAAATAATTGTTTTTGACAGTTAGATTGGAGGCTCTACTTGGAGACTCTCTCATTGGAGACTCTCTCATACACTCTGTTAACTAATTATACGCACCCCCTATTTTTTCGGGGTTTTCAAAGTAAAATGGGAATGTGGTTTTCTAGTTTTTTGTGTATTAAATCTACAAGTTAAAAGCCATCGATTATCACAAAAATTTCAAATCTAAGAATTTCCTTTTCAGACTTAAGAACTAAGTATACGCCAGGGATCGCGCCGACCCGATTCACGATTCCCGAAAATCGTGAATTCACGACGATTTTTGGCTCGTGAATTCCCGATTCACGAAAATCGTGAATTCGAATTTCTCGTGAATTCCCGATTCACGAAAATCGTGAATTCGAAATTCTCGTGAATTCACGTTCCCGATTCACGACATTTTTCTGTAACATCGGGAAATAATCGGGAATTTTTATTAATCATGGGAGCTAAAAAAGGAAGAAATATTGTGACTTTGACTTCAAAAATTCTTCAAATTTTCGCCTGCGGCGCCAAAAAAGGAAGAAGGCTGGTGACTTGTTCTTCAAAAATTCACAAATTTTTCGCCTGCGGCGCTGAAAATTGAAGAAATCTGGCTTCTGGTCTTCAAAAATTCTTCGAATTTTGCCTACGTCGCTGAAAATAGAAGAAATCTGGCTGCTTGAGCTCCAAATTTCAAAAAATTCTCACCTGCGGCGCTGAATATGGAATAATTATGGATTTAGAGATAATTATGGATTTAGAGTCAAAATACCTCTCGTACTTTGACATTAAATTTTTTAAGGAAAAGTGAAAGGAATATTTATAATTTCTCCCCGTTTTCCTTTTGTTGGTCGATGGTTAAGTGGTTAGTTTGACTGACTTCACTCACTTGTATGTTTTGGCAGTGATGGTTCGAATCTAGGGCCTGATTTGAGGCGTTGAAAATTTTTTTTTATCAAAAATAAATGTTTTTAAACTAGGATTTTTATTTTTAATTTTTAAATTTATTTTTTTATAAATAATTTAGACTTGAAAAACATTAAAAATTTTAATTTAATCATGAATTTTTCAAAATTTTCGCCTCCGGCGGTAAAAAAGGAAGAAATTTGGGTAATTCTTCGGTTCGTACCCCCCACTCCTTTTTTCTTCCTCAAAGTGTTAAAAAATGGTCAGTCAATCTTATGTTATAGAATTCGTCGAGATGAGTCGAATGACACCAAAATTGACAAAATCCGACTTGATTTGACCCAGATACAGAACCCTGAAAATTGAACAACCACAGGGGCGATTTTTTGAAATGAAAAAAATTTACACAAATGATAGCTCATTCGAAGGAGCTCGTCGAGCTCAGTCGAATATCACCAAATTCAACGTGATTGGACCAAATTTAACATAGTTATGACATGAAGTAGAACTATCGTAGTCGGCGACTTTATGTCATAATTTTGTCAAATCTTGTCCAACCGAGTTGATTTTGGCGTCATTCGACTCAGCTCGAAGAGCTCTTTCGAATGAGCTATCATTTGTATAAACTCGAACCCATGGTTTTTCGCCCCTATGGTTTTTCAGTTTTCAAGGGTCTGTATCTGGGTCAAATCATGTCGGATTTTGTCAATTTTGGTGTCATTCGACACAGCTCAACGAGTTCTATAACATAAGATTGACTGACCATCTTTTAACACTTTGAGGAAGGAAAAAAGAGTGGGGGGTCAACGGAATATCAGGGTCAACCAAGAATCAACGGAATATCAGGGTAAATGCCTTTAAAAAATATTTTCGACCCCTTATAGGCTGTATTAATTCTATCCCACGTCGCTTCCAGGTCCAAAACAGCACATTCTGGATTGGCAAGATTTGCTAAGAAATAAAAAAAATATGTATTTGAACATAGAAACATTAATGTAGATCGTCGTTGTCAGTTGATTTCGAAACGCATTTTTATATACCTAAAAGCTAATAAAAATTGCATGCCTTGGTGGGGAACACGCGCGACTTGCAATACGAAGACCCGGGACTTTTTACGGAAACCCGGGACAGAAGGGCTTCATAAGTCATTTTCCAAATGTCATTTTTTAATAAAATAAGAAAGAGAAAGTGGGCGGGACTTATGGGGGAAACTACACGAGTACTCCTGTTTTGACCCCCACTCCTGTTTGAGTCTCAGATTAATTTTCCTTTTTTACTGTCAATCATTAATTTTCCTACTTTTTTAATGCCAATCATTTTTTCCTTAAAATATGGGATACCCGAAAGGACGCTAGGCCATAACTTTGCTGGAATATTTCTGACCCTTGTCATTTTTGGTATCAATCTTTTTAGCTCGGTGAGAGGAATCGTTTAATATTAGTTTTGGTATGGTTTATTTTATAATTTAGTGCATCATGTTTCAATTTTTATCTTTGTAAAAAATTGAATAAAATTTAATCCTGTTTGATTGATGATATGTCGAATCAAAAAAATTTTAGGAAAAAGGGTGCGGTTGGGGTCAGTTGAGCGTGGCCGGTTGAGCGTCAGCCGACTTTTGATAGGCTATAACTTTTTGCTGCTTGATCCAATACGAATGAATCATATATCATTCGAAAGCCCTCGATAAACGCTATCTTTTTTCCAATTTGATGGATCAAGTCTGATCGCTATTTAAAAAGTTACAAGTCGATAAGTGCACAAAATCGTTGTTTTTCACACTTATCGACTTGTAACTTTTTAGATAGCGATCAGACTTGATCCATCAAATTGGAAAAAAGATAGCGTTTATCGAGGGCTTTCAAATGATATAAAGTTTATTCGGATTTGATCAAGCTTAAAAAAGTTATAGTCGAAAAAAATCGGCTGACGCTCAACCGGCCACGCTCAACTGGCCCGTTCCGAAAAGGGTGTTCTGAATTGAGAGGATTAAGAATAAATTCAGAAATTAAATTAAATTGATATTTATTTTAATTATTTTTATATAAATTTTAGGCTAAATTAAATTACATTCTATTTTTCCAGTCAAAGTCCATAGTTGTAATTTCTCAGCCTTTACAACAACAAACCTTTCCTCTCTTTTCACTTCCGTTGTATTTCGCTCTTGTATTAGAGCCTTTTATTTTTATTTATCTTCCCTCCCACAATCATATCCTTTTTTTATTTAAAAGACTATTGTTTTAGCCTTTAGTTAGTCTTCTCTATTAATCGTTTTTATTGAATATTTTAATAATATTAAAACTTTGGAAGATTTATTTAAAATATATTAAGTTATTTTAAATAATATTTAATTAATTTGCCGACTGCAAATCACATTGAATTGTAGTTGCAGCTTGGAGAAGAAACTTCCTTTTCTTTTCAAGGGAAAACATTAAGGAAGGATGTTCAGAGGTCAACCTATTCATAAGTAAACACATCAATTTCCGTTGTGGATTTAAAATTGATTTAAAATTTTAAATTGAAATTTAAAAAATTTTTTTTAATTTGTTAACTATGTGGATAATCTATGGTTACCGGATATTAGAAAGCAGCTTTAGCTAGTTGCTAATTTTAAGTTTAAAAAAAATTTTTTTTAATTCTTAAATTATAGAAATTGGCAAGCTTTCAAACACGCTTGTGATAGATGGGAAGGACGTTTAGGCTCTATGGTTTAATGGCGTGAGTGCTGAAATTTTTTATAGTAGGACTGTTAAATTTTTGGGTAAAAATATAGATCTAACGGAAATGGGCACTTTATTAATATCCTACCCCCCGGTACACCTCAATTGAGTCCCGACCCTATAACTTATGAAGGGATGGTTACTTTTTTTGTTCTTGGTATCATTAGATAGTACATTGAATAGACTACAATATACCTAAAAATCAAAATTCCTGACCGATTGGTAAAAAAGTGATGATCGATAAAGTGCCGAAAAATCAGGTATTTTTGAAAAAGTTAGTTTTTAGTTCATAATTTCAATCGAAAATTTTGATTTTTTGGTATATGTAGTCCAGTTTGTTCAAAATTTGATGAGATATACCCGAGCATGTTTTCGAGGTCTTTTTTCGGTCAGGTCTTAAGATTTTTTCTAAAATTTAAGGGCGTGCGTCCAAACGACACATGCATAAAAATTAAAATTTAAAACACGTGGATTAATTTAAAATGTTTAATACTTAAATAAATTTTGACTGTTTAAACATTATGGGCATATACGCAAGCGGATGTGGCAAAAAATTTAATGAGTATTGACTACTTAAGAAAATCCGAATTATACATTTTTATTCAGTACACAATATTAATTATTTAAATTAATAAAATTTAAACAATTAAATGCTTTATCTGGTATTAATAATATGCCTCTCCTATATCTATCATATAAACGCGGATCCTCCTTTTGGGCAATTATCTGTGAGAGGTATTTATTTTCTCATTAAATAAGCCTTGTAGAGATAATAAAACCCCTAATTCAAGGCAACAAATTGTTGGGAAGTAATGGCCAACCAGCTCAACTTGCTGGAATGTCCCTCTTTTGGTCTAACTGTGATGAAGGCAAAATCTTTTACAACGAGGAAACTTTGCGTCAACTAAAATGCGCGTGGAATGCTAATGCTGTCAGAGCGGCAATGGGCGTAGAGTCTAGTGGGTGTCAAAAGCCGGGTTATCTGGATCTTCCAAATGTTGAGCGTGATAAGGTTGAGGCTGTCGTGCTGGCTGCTATTAAATTGGATATGTATGCTGTTGTTGACTATCACACTGATAAAGCACAGGACTCTTTAGATAAAGCGGTGAATTTTTTTGGAATTTTTGCTTAAAATCAACGATTCTAAATCGATTATTTGTTTAAATCAAAAATTAATTTACAGAAAGAATTCTTCACTTATTTTGCTTCTAAATATGGAAATTACACAAACATCATCTATGAGCCATTCAATGAACCGACGACTGACTGGAAAACTGCTAAAGCATATCACGAGCAGATTGTAGCAACAATCCGAAAATATGATAAAAATAATATGATCACTCTGGGCACGTCTACATGGTCACAGGATGTTGATATTGCTTCTAGAGACCCTGTAAATGTGGCAAATCTGTGCTACACATTACACGTCTATGCAGCTACTCATAAGCAAAATATAAGGGATAAAGCTCAAGCTGCTTTAGATAATGTAATAAATTTGTAATATATTTTTAATAAAAGTTAATCATCTAGAATGTTTGCATTTTTGTATCCGAATATGGAACTGTTGATGCTTCTGGTGGTGGAAATATCGATACTGTATCTATGAATGAGTGGTGGGGTTTCTGGGATAAAAACAACATTTCATATCTAAACTGGGCACTTAGTAACAAGGGAGAAGGATCTGCAGCTCTCAATCCAAATACAGTTGCATCGGATGTAGGCAATCCTTCACATTGGTCGGCATCTGGAAAATTTGTTCAGGCTCATCTTAAGAACATGAATAATGGGGTCAGCTGTGATGGAAACAAAGGAAAATATCCTTCAGGACAGGATGAAATCATAACAACAAAATCGCCCTCAAAGAATAAATACCCTTCAGGAGATGAAGTACCATCAACTAAATCATCTAACAACAAATACCCTTCAGGAGATAATATAATCATTACAACAAAATTGCCTTCAAAGACTAACAATGGAAAATATCCTTCAGGAGAACAAGTAATTACAACAAAATTGCCTTCAAAGACTAACAACGGAAAATATCCTTCAGGAGAACAAGTAATTACAACAAAATTGCCTTCAAAGACTAACAACGGAAAATATCCTTCAGGAGAACAAGTAATTACAACAAAATTGCCTTCAAAGACTAACAACGGAAAATATCCTTCAGGAGAACAAGTAATTACAACAAAATTGCCTTCAAAGACTAACAACGGAAAGTATCCTTCAGGAGAACAAGTAATTACAACAAAATTGCCTTCAAAGACTAACAACGGAAAATATCCTTCAGGAGAACAAGTAATTACAACAAAATTGCCTTCAAAGACTAACAACGGAAAATATCCTTCAGGAGAACAAGTAATTACAACAAAATTGCCTTCAAAGACTAACAACGGAAAATATCCTTCAGGAGAACAAGTAATTACAACAAAATTGCCTTCAAAGACTAACAACGGAAAATATCCTTCAGGAGAACAAGTAATTACAACAAAATTGCCTTCAAAGACTAACAACGGAAAATATCCTTCAGGAGAACAAGTAATTACAACAAAATTGCCTTCAAAGACTAACAACGGAAAATATCCTTCAGGAGAACAAGTAATTACAACAAAATTGCCTTCAAAGACTAACAACGGAAAATATCCTTCAGGAGAACAAGTAATTACAACAAAATTGCCTTCAAAGACTAACAACGGAAAATATCCTTCAGGAGAACAAGTAATTACAACAAAATTGCCTTCAAAGACTAACAACGGAAAATATCCTTCAGGAGAACAAGTAATTACAACAAAATTGCCTTCAAAGACTAACAACGGAAAGTATCCTTCAGGAGAACAAGTAATTACAACAAAATTGCCTTCAAAGACTAACAACGGAAAATATCCTTCAGGAGAACAAGTAATTACAACAAAATTGCCTTCAAAGACTAACAACGGAAAATATCCTTCAGGAGAACAAGTAATTACAACAAAATTGCCTTCAAAGACTAACAACGGAAAATATCCTTCAGGAGAACAAGTAATTACAACAAAATTGCCTTCAAAGACTAACAACGGAAAATATCCTTCAGGAGAACAAGTAATTACAACAAAATTGCCTTCAAAGACTAACAACGGAAAATATCCTTCAGGAGAACAAGTAATTACAACAAAATTGCCTTCAAAGACTAACAACGGAAAATATCCTTCAGGAGAACAAGTAATTACAACAAAATTGCCTTCAAAGACTAACAACGGAAAATATCCTTCAGGAGAACAAGTAATTACAACAAAATTGCCTTCAAAGACTAACAACGGAAAGTATCCTTCAGGAGAACAAGTAATTACAACAAAATTGCCTTCAAAGACTAACAACGGAAAATATCCTTCAGGAGAACAAGTAATTACAACAAAATTGCCTTCAAAGACTAACAACGGAAAATATCCTTCAGGAGAACAAGTAATTACAACAAAATTGCCTTCAAAGACTAACAACGGAAAATATCCTTCAGGAGAACAAGTAATTACAACAAAATTGCCTTCAAAGACTAACAACGGAAAGTATCCTTCAGGAGAACAAGTAATTACAACAAAATTGCCTTCAAATAATAAATACCCTTCGGGGGATGATGTACCCTCAACGAAATCGCCTTCAAAAAATAACAGCAACGGAAAGTATCCTTCTGGAGATAATATAATCATAACAACAAAAACCCCTTCGAATAATAACAAATATCCTTCAGCACCTTCAGGACCTTCAAAGGGCAACAACAACGGAGAATGCCCTTCAGGAGATGATATAATCATAACAACAAAATCACCTTCAAACGATAACAATGGAAACTCGAGTCATGGCAGTGGGGGTCAATGTTCCATTAGCTTAACCGTTGAAGAAAATGGCAGCTGGGTTAGCGGTGCGAACTTTAGATTGGTTTTTAAAAACAATGGCAACGTTAAAGCATGCGCATTAAAATTCGATTTGATTCTTAATTCTGGGGTGAGTATAAATTTAAAGGGATTTTTCTAATGTTGAAAAATTCATTTGATAATAGATGGAATATCACCATCATGTAAAAGACCGGAAAGTCTAGGCAGATTCTTAAGGGGGACCGTCTAGGACCAATTCCGGGGGACCTAGTCATTAACCAATAAACTATTTTATTTATCATGAAATTTCTGCCTTTCTGGCTGGATTCTTTCAATAATTGAAAAATCAAATAGGTTCTCTTATCATAAAAACAAGGACAAATTGAAATATTTTTGCGTAAATTGCACACCAATCATTATACCATCCTAGTACCAATCATAATACTCAAAATTAGGGTTGCCGTTTTCGAGTCGGGCCGACGGTCTAGGCATTTTTTCGGGCCTACTTTATCGAGTCGGGCCGGTACAAGTCTTTTTCGTGCCAAACATCTTAGGCCCGACTCTATAGTCCGTCCGACTCGGGCCATTTTGGCAGCCCTACTCATGATATAAAAGCAATAATGAGACTCAATTTTCATATAACTAAGCTCATCCAGAGACTAATAAATTTTCTAATTATTTTCCAATTTTAGCAAACTATCCAATCAATATGGAATGTGCAAAAAATATCAGGAGATACTTATGTTCTTCCAGATTATGTAATAATTCAAGGAGGTAAAAGCTTTACTGAGGCTGGGCTTGTCGTCAATGGTCCAGCAACACTTCCACAAATTAAAGTTCTAGGTCAGGGTGAATGCAAATATTGAAAATAGAAGTTTTGACTCGATAAAATGATTATAATTATTAATAAAAAAATGTAAAACCTATTTGAATATTTTTTCTTTAACTATTCGTATTGGTAAATCTACAGACTTGAATCATTTATTTACTGACTAGTATGTTATGGAAAACTTATGGAACACCTGCTGCGCCTCAAAATGTCCTACCCTTAAAATGTCCTAACCTTAAAATGTCCTACCCTGAAACTGTCCTACCCCATTCCCTCTTTGGAATCCGGGTAATTTTAATTTAAAATACGGGAAAAAGGTTACCGGAAACCTCGAAAAATGTTTCCCGAAAATCCGGAAAATGGTTTCCGGACATTTTGAGGGTTTTTGTTTATTAGGACATTTTGAGGGTAGGACATTTTAAGGGCGCGCCCCTTCACATACAATGTATGTGAAGGTGGACAGGGTCTAGCTGGGCAAGTATGATCGTAGACTGAGTTTTTATTGGCTTTTATTCTTTAAAGCAAATAGCTATGTAATTCCTAAGGCTATGCAGTAGGCGGCGTGGTGTAATGGCTAACACATCAGTCCGGTCTAATGAAGATGCTGGTTCGCTCCCAGCTGCCGACTAACCTTCTGCACTAGCTAAAGGAGAGAAATAGCCATAGCCCAGCTGCTTTACTACAGGGTGACTAGAAAGTAAATGCACACACTATTTTTAACATAACTTTATTCATATTAAATATAATGAGATCAAATCAAGCTTAAAGGATAAATAACTAAATAAAAAATAACTATAATCAAGAAAGTTCGATGTGCTCAATCTGAGATTGAATTCACAGTCGAAGACGCGTGGAAAAATTTTGGTAAAATTTTCGCACCACCTAAGGTGGGATTTCAGCCATTCACGAATGAGTGATTGTCGGAGTGACATAATAATAACAATTTCTGATAAATTTCCATTTCCCTATTGATTTCACATTTTAACTTACAAAATCATTCTTTTTTTCAGAGAAAGTATACAGACAATTTTATTTTTTGAGTTTTGCATATTTTTCTTAAAAATCAGATGCCTTTCGCAAACAAACGTGACTCTTTGGGTCCTATTGCTCAAAAATGACTTAAGACCAGCCAAATTTCCCTTCCAACAAAACATATTAAAGACAATTAAGATATTCGCATTAATTATTTATAAACAACTTATAGACAATTAAAATAAAATTCCGTAGACCAAATAGGGTAATTAGTACAAATTAATATATAGTGCAACAATGTATTCGGTGCGGACATAATTAGTGTCGTTTTTTTTCAAGAAGGCATAATACTACAATTAACAAAAAATTTTAAAATTTTGTAGGCTGTTAGAGGACAGTCTAATTAATATACCTATGTACAAAGATTCATGATCATAGACTAAAAATCCATAAAAATTCAGACCCCGAAACTTTTAATAAAAAACGACACTAATTATGTCCGCACCGAATAAATGGCTCACCCCGTTTTGTTGCTTATTTTATTTTAAATAAATAAATAACATTCATGGACTTTTTCGAAAAAACATCAAATTTGTTCAAAAACCGTAAAAACATTAAAAATGTACGTACAGGTACGTATTAATAAAAAGTTCAACGTGTATATTTAGAGTTAAACGTGGAATATTATTTAAAGCTAAACGTTTGTCATTAAATTTTTGTCATGCTTTGTTTAAAGTTTAGTTCAGTTAAAGGTGAGGAAATTCCATTGCCCGGCTTTTTTGAAAATAAAGCCATAAAAAGATAAAAAAATTTCAACTCTGCTACCTCATAGTCCTCCAATGAGCTGATAGAACCAGGCTTGGTAATGGATACGGATATGAATAAAGATAAGCTCAAAATTCCTGCGAATATCCTTCTATCCGCCGTAAATATCCGGATACGGATACCAAAATCATGTCCATTACTTAGTCCGGATAGAACGTTAAATGCTCACACCTATCAGAGGCTCCGATTTCCGAAGATTTAGGCTGATTTCCGACCTTTGTGCTAGTTCCGATCCCCGACAGTTCCGATTTCTGACACCTTCGTCATTCCTAACGGCCTCTACCACCTACGCGTTTTAAACGCATACAGGCAATTTATCCTTACAAGCAGAGGTCGGTCGGAAATGACAAAGATGCCGGAAATCGGAGATGGCTCAAAAGTCGGAAATTGGAATTCCGACCGACCTCTGCTTACAAGGTGACAGCCCGCAAAATCTGTGTCCGCAATTCTAACGCCACGTCCGATAAAATTTTAAAATTACAAACTATTTAAATTTTAATTTTTTCTAACATCCGCTATATTTTAAAATTTCTTTGTTTCCGGTTTTTAACCAAATTTGTCAACTTCAATAAACGTGGATTAATGCATTAAATTTAAAAATTATCTTATAGAATACTCAGATTATTTTATAAAATTGTCGAATGAACAAACAGAATTTTAGATAAACGTGGCATAACGCCAAGAGAATATTTTAAATTTTTGAGTACTATTTAAGCCTATAAGATATCTTCAGTTTCATTCATTCAACAAGCTCTCAAGGCTAGTATTTAAGCCAAAAAATGTTTTCTCTTCTTTTATTGTCATTCTTCTCATTGTGCAACGCGGCCCCTCCTTTTGGGCAATTATCTGTGAAAGGTATTTGTTTTCTCATTTAAATAAGATTTATAGAGATAATAAAACCCCTAATTCAAGGCAACAAATTGTTGGGAAGTAATGGCCAACCAGCTCAACTTGCTGGAATGTCACTCTTCTGGTCTAACTGTGATGAAGGCAAAATCTTTTACAACGAGGAAACTTTGCGTCAACTCAAATGCGCGTGGAATGCTAATGCTGTCAGAGCGGCAATGGGTGTAGAATCTAGTGGGTGTCAAAAGCCGGGTTATCTGGATCTTCCAAATGTTGAGCGTGACAAGGTTGAGGCTGTCGTGCAGGCTGCTATTAAATTGGACATGTATGCTGTTGTTGACTATCACACGGAGCAGGCACAAAACTCGCTGGCTAGAGCGGTAGGCTTTTTACATTGGGGATTTAACCGCTTATCTTTTAAGAAACATTGAGGTACATGAGTATGAAGGGTTGGGGTCCATTTCTTCTAATATGGCATATAGTCAGACTAGGGCTATCGTTTAGCAGCTTATCCTACCTAATAATTAAACAAAATTCAAAAACTGGTGTCTAAGGTTTAGGTGTCTGCGGCTGTATCTTGTACTGAAATCCGGTTGTAGACGGTTTCAACCATTGGTTTTGGGATAAACTGGAGGACCTGCCTAACCATTAGGCTCTTCTTAGGAAACCACAATCACTCCCTATCAGTTCCGGAACTTTTTTCGTTTCTTAGCATACAACGATTAGTCGTGATATTTATACATGTGGAACCGTTTCCACACCTTTAACTCACACATAACATTTTCAGAAAGAATTCTTCACTTATTTTGCTTCTAAATATGGAAAATACCCAAACATCATCTATGAGCCTTTCAATGAACCTACGACTGACTGGAAGACTGCTAAGGCATATCACCAGCAGATTGTAGCAACAATCCGACAATATGATAAAAATAATATGATAACTCTGGGCACATCTACATGGTCACAGGATGTTGATATTGCTTCTAGAGACCCTGTAAATGGAGCAAATCTGTGCTACACTTTGCACATCTATGCAGCTACTCATAAGCAAAATATAAGGGATAAGGCGGAGACTGCTTTAAATAATGTAAAGTTTATTTGACAAAATCGTAACACAATAGCCAGGGGTCACATACAGTAATTCCAAATTATACTGCCCCAAAAGTAACATCATTAGTGTTATAATATCTGAAGTGATATTAATCACAGGGGCTGTAATTTTAATAAACCCATATTAGTCACTATACACATCAGGGATGTCACGGGTTACCCGATGCCCGAAACCGGGCCTTTTTTCGACCCGAAACCCGTTTTTTCAACCTGAAACCCAATCTGAGACATCCCTGATACACACCAGGGATCCTGCCGACCCGATTTGCGACCGATCTTATATTAGAGCGTGTCTTATAGGTCTGTATATCACAAATTTAATTCTAACAATTATAGAATGTTTGTATTTTTGTATCCGAATATGGTACTGTTGAAGCAAGTGGCGGTGGAAATGTGGATACTGGATCTATGAACGAGTGGTGGAGTTTCTGGGATAAAAACAAAATCTCGTATCTAAACTGGGCACTTAGTAACAAGGGAGAAGGATCTGCAGCTCTCAATCCAAATACAGTTGCATCGGATGTAGGCAATCCTTCACATTGGTCGGCATCTGGAAAATTTGTTCAGGCTCATCTTAAAAACATGAATAATGGTTCGATTTATCCATGAAGCTATACCCACGTCAAGATTTTTGGCAAGCAATAGCCGTCCTATTGCTATCAATAGGCGACAAGCCAAACATTAGTTTTCCTCCGCCTTCAATGGATGGGTGTTTAATCGAGAAACCAATGCGTTGATCAGTCCCTAACATTATGAAAACAAATGAAAATATGAAAGGTGTATTTGAACCACTGAGGGTTAAATTAGGGAGGAGATAACCAAATTTTGACTCGAAACGAGATCGAGAACCAAAGCGAGAACCGAGATCGAGACTCGGGACCCGAGATTGAGACTCGTGAACCGAGATTGAGACCCGAGATCGCAACTCGAGATCGAGACTCACGACCGAGAATTATGTCCGGGACCAAGCCGAGAAATCGAGACCTAAACCCCCGAGAAAAATCTCGGATCGAGACCCTAGATCGAGAATCTCGTGTATCACTAATACTCTATAATTTAAAGGTGTCAGTTGCAGTGGAGGCAAGCAAAACAATGCTGCTCCTTCCCCTTCAAACAACAATAACAATAAGAATAATGGGGCACCAAGCAAAAACAACGGGGGAACTACCCCGAAGAAAAATGGAACTAAAACCGACACAAACAAAAATAATTCCAAAGGAGGAGGGAAAATCTCCATAAGTTTAAATGCCGACCAAACCTGGCCAGGTGGTGCAAACTACAAAATTATATTGAAAAATACTGGAAATACTCCAGTCTGCTCTGTAACGTTTCAAGTAGTCCCCGTTGCTAAAGTTGGTTTTTGATTGTTTAATGTAGTTGACCCCCCGTCTTTATATATAGTTGGACCTTGGGTTTGAGAAGCTCTGGGTACTGTATCCAAAAATCGGGGGTATTCAAAAACTAGGTCCTGTAATGATGATTCACCTAGCAGCATTTAAAACGCTTAGGCGGGGGTTAAACGATCTAAAAAGGAAAAAAGAAAGCATTAGTCGATGCCCCGGTAGCTCAGTGATAGAGCTCCTGTATACATATGTGAGCGGAAGTGCCCAGCAATAACTGATAACTTTTTAATGACTTGATCCATCCACTTGGTAAAAAACCCTTTTATCAAGAGCTTTCGAATATCACAGTCAGATTGGATAAATTATAAGAAGTTATAATTGAACAAAGTTATCAGGCCTCAGTTTACCCCAGCTCATTTGTAAGGATTAGATTCCGCATCGATGCGATATTCTTCGCTATCCGGTTTCGATATTTATCGAAAAAATACCGAACGACTCCGGACGATCTCTAGTAAGGATTATAAAAAATTGATGAGCTGATCTATCTAGGACATAAAGCTTTGATTAATTTACAAATCATTTTAGCAATCAATCAACGTTTGGAACGCTAACAACATTTCTGGAGGAAAATATTCAATTTCTAATGTAAAAATAAATGCTGGAGGAACTTATAATAATGTAGGAATGGGCGTTTCTGGCTCGAGTTCGGCGCCTAAAATTAGTTTAGTAGGCAGTGGAAATTGTTGATAAGATGAGGGGAAGGAGGAGAAGGAAGAGAAATTAAAAAAAATTTTTTTGAGAAAATATTTTTGTAATTAAGTTAATCCTGTTAGAAAATTATATTAATTTTGTGCTTTCTGCCTAAAAAAGTAAATAAAATTTTGGTTAAATTTTGTTTTAACACATTTTTTTAAAAGCCCACTATTGGTCGAGTTGGGTTTGGACCAATGCCTGGGCTTTTCCCCGGTCCTTTTTCCCATCTTTTTTGAAGATGCTGGGATGAAACCGGGATCGGGAATTTTCGTTTAATATTCCGCCTGCTTCACAATTCCACCTGTTTAAATATTCCGCATAGACGTTGACTCCTAGCACTTCAAATGTCTCCAGCACTTGACAAACGAACGTTGACGCCAGCACTTCGCAAATGCACGTTGACGCCTAGCTTGTCTCCAGCAGGACAAAGGACTCAGCAAAAGTTGACGTAGAACAAAGCACAGTAAGTTTAAAAGTGTTGAAAGCAGTTGAAGAATGACCAAAATAGCCTGCTTTTATACTTCTTTCTACCCTTACAACTTAATTCAACTGGCAACGCTTTACTATAAAAACCCCTTTTATTCACTCCCCAAATCATTTTACTATAACCTACTTGTCTATAAAAGGACAAAAATCTTCTCAATTATATAATAAGATAATATCACTCTCCTAAATTCCATAATAGCGCTAACATTTTTAAAGTGTTTGTTTTATATCGAAACTAAAAAATTATCGAAAAACGAAAATTAAAAATATCAGTTTAGTTTAAAGACCTATTTTGAAGACTGCTGTTTCAAGTGATGTTTCAAACCGTATTTTAAAAGGTCGAAAGGGATAACAGAATGTTATGTATCGACTTGCGGTGTGTCCGATACTAACAGAAAGACTAGCTAACTAACAAGGTTTATCACAAGGTTACAAACAATAGAATAACGAGACTATCTGCTGGAGCACAAGACTAAGACTGACTGACTGGATAGACTAACGACTGACTAACAATAGACTAAACTGACTCTATCGGTAACTGACTGACTCACTCCCCGAATAACAGACTAACTCCCAGACTGGCTAAAGCCTCGGCCTTTTATACTAAGCACATACCCAACACAGAAAAATCAAAAAAGATGGAATTCGACGGAGGACGGAAGAAATTGTTAAAAAGATATTTTTGCCCCCCTTTTTTCAAGGGAACTCGCAAGTGAAGATTTTTATTTTTCAAGTTGGCCATGAAGCCGAAAGCAATTTATATACAATATAAACAATCGGTTCTCACAACACCTAAAAAAACTTTGTTTATTGAAAATTCAAATCAACTTTTAATTATTTCTTGCCTGATAGTTGGCATCCGCCTACAATCAAGGTAGGCGCAACGGAAGTGTTCTCGATGCCTACAAAATGAGAAACATACCAAAGCTGTTCCAGGGCGAAGATGGTAGGCTGGTTTCCGACCTCCGCCCTGCATTCGGGACAAGTTGCGCGCTGAGCCATTTGATAGTTGACAATGAAGACGGCTTTGGTGATTAGTTGCAGATTGATTAATTTAATAGGTAGGGAAGTAGGCTTTTTATAGTAAATTTAGTTGGACTTGCACTTTACGAGGAATTTTTTTTTACTTTTTATTTTCTTTTACTTAACATTAACAGATTTTTTTTAAAATAACACCCAAAAAGAACAAAAATTATTTTTTAATCAACAATATTCTCTTAAAATTTTTCAACATTTTCATCCCTTCTTCTCAGTCAAAGTTTGATGACATTTGCCACAATAATGTCTATCCTTGTGTTTCGCCATAAAAATCCCAGCACCACAAGTGGCAGAATTACACTCAATACGTTGACGTTGAATTTGACCGTTGTCATCAATCTGATGGGAAAAAATTTTTTTTGAAAAATTTTTGAAAAATTTTTTGAAATTTTTTTGAAAAATTTTTTGAAAAATTTTTTTGAAAATTTTTAGACTCTGTTCCAGATTATGAGTCAATTAGTGATCTGGATTTTTGAAAAGCCTGGTTCTGTTCCTGGGTTCCGGGTTTGATTTATTGACCTGGGCCGAATCCTGGGCCCGTAGTTCAGGAAAAACCCAGGCGACCTAACTTTGGAAAGGTAAAAGAACTTGGCTTCCGATCTGCCACATAGCCACGGGAAAGGGGGAAACGTTTTAACAAAAACTTTACATTTTTTGGCTCCATTCCCCGAAAAGTTTATCGTGGGTGAACGTGGATTCCTACTCCCTTCTAGAAAATATCCAAAAATCCTCAAAATTCCCAAAATCCTAGGCTTCCGATGTGCCACGTAGTCAAGGGAATGGGGAAATGTAAAAAACTGTAATTTTTGGCTACATTCACCGAAAAGTTTTAAACAAGCACTGACCAAAATTGTGGATATTAGCGTCCTATTCCCTTCTAGAAACACCCTCAAAATACCTACACCTTTAAAAATCACAAATCAAAATAAAAACCTTATAAAGCTTGAGAACAGCCAACTTAACCTTCTTGCGAACATGCTTCTGCTTTTTGGGTCCAGTGTACTGCTTCTTCTTACGCTTCTTACCACCACCAAGCAAGCTGAAAAAATTTTGGGTAATTCTTCGGTTTACCCCCCCCCTCCTTTTTCGTTCCTCAAAGTATTAAAAAATGGTCAGTCAATCTTAACTTATAGAACACATCGAGCTGAGTCGAATGACACCAAAATCAACAAAATCCGACTTGATTTGACCGAAATACAGACTCCTGAAAATTGTACAACCACAGGGGTGATTTTTTGAATTAAAAAAAGTTTATGCAAATGATAGCTCATTCGAAAGAGCTCGTCGAGCTGAGTAGAATGACACTAAAATCGACGTGATCCGACTTGATTTGACAAAGTTATGACATTATTAAGACCTACCGGAGTCGATGATTTATGTCATATCTTTGTCAAATCAAGTCGGATCACGTCGATTTTGGTGACATTCGACTCAGCTTGACGTCCTCTTTCGAATGAGCTATCATTTCTATGAATTCTCGTCCATAAGATTTTACGCCCCAGTGGTTCTGGGGTCTGTATTTCGGTCAAATCAAGTCGGATTTTGTTGATTTTGGAGTCATTCGACTCAGCTCGATGTGTTCTATAAGTTAAGATTGACTGACCATTTTTTAATACTTTGAGGAACGAAAAAGGAGGGGGGGGTAAACCGAAGAATTACCAAATTTTGTTAAATCCCAAAATTTGAAAAATTTATATTTTTTGCGGACAATTTTTGCGGACACTTCTTGCGAAACTTTACTTGCGGACAAAACCGAAATACATCAGAGGCCCTAGCTTGGTGTCTGGATATTTTAATTAAAACGTATGAAACACGAAATTGTTTAGGTCCCAATTCTAGGGAGGAAGTTGTGGGTTAACCCGGAAACTGGATTGGATCTGCTCCTCCATGCCTGAACCAGAGATAGAGATTTTTGAAAAGACTTTGCCTGTTCCTGGACTCTGGGGTTTGATTTATTGACCTGGGCTCCCCAGGAAGAGGGCCAGGAAAAACCCAGGCCAAGGAAACCCCCAGGAAGGTCAAAAAATGCCCCTCGGTCCAGGCCTAGCTCGATCTCTAGACTGAACTCAATTCAGGCTCTAATCGATTCAGGCATTTTTCCTTGTCAACCATAACAAAGTCATATAATGGTTAGACTTATTCTCAAGCCCATCCGATTGCTCTATGGCATTCAAACAATGAATAGATTGGAAATTTGTCAGGGAAATAAAATAGGAGAACCTAATGAAGAAAGAAAATGACCCTATGTGCAGCTACCGATTGTTGGAAATGAATAGGTTACCGATTGTTGGAGATGAATAGGAACAGCTTAAGCCATATCAGGACATCCAAGAATCAGTTATGTCAAACAGCCTTGTAGACATTATGGAAGATGACCCTGCACCCGATAAGTCTGACCATTATGTGACTTTGATAATTGAGAAGGAAAAATTAAAAGCACCTTTAAAACTTCTCCCCTTCCCCCACAGTCCATCAAGATCTGGGCCTGATCAAACAAGTCATTCTTTTGGATTAATCCCAGAACCCGAGTTAATTCCCCAACTTAAAAACAAAATTTAAAACTAAAAACCTAAGCGACAGATGAACAGTCGAATGTTCCTCCAACTTGTAATCAGCCAAAGTGTTTCCATCTTGGAGCTGTACACCAGCACAAATCTTTAAAAAGAAAAAGTTGAGTAAAAAGGAAGAAAAAAGTCTAAAAAATAAACCAGGCGTTGCTCCTCTACGGGAGTATTCTCCAAATTTTGAATTTTCAATTTGACATGTTCAACGGTGTCGGAAGCGTCAAAATCGAAGATTAGAGTCTTACCGTCGAGAGTCTTCACAAAAAGTTGCATGATTTTTTCTATCTGTTAAAGAAAAATGAACAGTAGAGATGGAAACTTTAGCCTAAGCCTGAATTCATGAAAACTATACGGCCTAGAAACTAAGGAAAAGCAAAAATCTCGGTTATCGAGAATCGAGATTTTTTCGAGATCTCGATTCTCGTAAATCGTCCTAGTACGACACTCACTGGACCAAAGGCATGGAAAACCCACTAGTTGTCGATTTCAGCAAACTTTCAAGTTACCGACAAATATTTCCCAATACCAAAGCAAAACCTTCGCTTAATCGAAAACCGAACCGAAAAATTTCAGGTTTTCGAAACACTGACCGAAACTTTTTCGGTTGAAACCGACAATGTACCCTGGAAATACAAAATGGAAGGGTATAGACTCTAGAACCAGTTCCAATTTCGATCTCTACTAAACAAAAAACATCAAAAATCCCAATAAAATTTCTAACAAAGTACTGAAAATTTTACTACAGAAATAAAAACAACCCTAGAAAGGCTTTCCATATTTAACCAACCCCATATTTTGCCAATAAGGGTAAAATTCCACATTTTGCCAACACCGCCTTTTGATAAAACACAAGTTTTTAGCGTTATTGGCAATATATGTATTGGCAGAATATGGTTAGACCTGTTAAAAATCTTAAAGAAAATGGAAAACTAAAAGAGTATAGAAATAAGAGAGAGTACTAAAGAAATGTACAAAAATTGAGATTTTGAAAGCTCTCTTTTTTATTATTGTTAAAATGGTAACTACAAAATGTATACTCTAAAAATATCTAAACAAGATAAGTGGTGTACTGACAAAATAGTATAACGGGTAAAATACGACAAAATGGTACTTAACAAAATAGTGCTATCGATAAAAAATGCCAATTTGTAGTGCGGAACTTGCTAGAATGGGTACAGCCAAAGTAGGCGCGCGGCCATAACGGCGCAAAGCCATAACTTGCTTCAAGATTTTCGAATCTTACCAAATTTAGTATCAAACGATTCCTCTCATCGAGCTAAAGAGAATGGTTCCAAAATTGTTAAGGTCAAAAAATTTTCTAGCAAGTTATGCTTTGCGTCGTTATGGCCGCGCGTCCGTTTGGGCGTGCCCAGTGAAAATCCCCCAAAAAATCAAAAATTCTAATATTCTTTCGTGATCTTCTGTTGAGTTCTGCGCACTAGACGGGTAGCTAAATTTTCATAGCGAGAAAGAACTTCACGAAGTTGAGTCAACTTTTAAAAATTCAGTCATTAATTGGTCCAATTTTTGTTTAGTACCTGTGAGCTTCTCCGTTCAAATTCCTTCTTTGCATTTTCCATTGCGACCTTTGCATTTTCAGCCTGATTTAAACATTGCTCTAGATGTTCAGCCTCTTCTCTAGAAAGATTAATCAGTATGATAACCTGGGGTATTGATCTTTCTATTGAAGCCCACTTTCTAATTAACGCCCACTCTCTAATAAACGCCTGTTCTCCGATAAGAGCGGTCACTCTAATAAACGCCTCACTCTAATAAGCGCCTACTCTCTAATAGACGCCCACTTCTAATAGACGCCCACCCCCCATGTTCAGCCTCTTCTCTAGAAAGATTAATCAGTATGATAACCTGGGGTATTGATCTTTCTATTGAAGCCCACTTTCTAATTAACGCCCACTCTCTAATAAACGCCTGTTCTCCGATATTGCCCAACGCCCACTCTCTAATAAACGCCTGTTCTCCGATATTGCCCAGTGAAAATCTTACCAAATTTAGTATCAAACGATTCCTCTCATCGAGCTAAAGAGAATGGTTCCAAAATTGTTAAGGTCAAAAAATTTTCTAGCAAGTTATGCTTTGCGTCGTTATGGCCGCGCGTCCGTTTGGGCGTGCCCAGTGAAAATCCCCCAAAAAATCAAAAATTCTAATATTCTTTCGTGATCTTCTGTTGAGTTCTGCGCACTAGACGGGTAGCTAAATTTTCATAGCGAGAAAGAACTTCACGAAGTTGAGTCAACTTTTAAAAATTCAGTCATTAATTGGTCCAATTTTTGTTTAGTACCTGTGAGCTTCTCCGTTCAAATTCCTTCTTTGCATTTTCCATTGCGACCTTTGCATTTTCAGCCTGATTTAAACATTGCTCTAGATGTTCAGCCTCTTCTCTAGAAAGATTAATCAGTATGATAACCTGGGGTATTGATCTTTCTATTGAAGCCCACTTTCTAATTAACGCCCACTCTCTAATAAACGCCTGTTCTCCGATAAGAGCGGTCACTCTAATAAACGCCTCACTCTAATAAGCGCCTACTCTCTAATAGACGCCCACTTATTAATAAGCCTCTTTTATAACCACTTACTCCCTAATAAGCGCCCACTCTCTAATAGAAGCCTATTCTCTATAACCACCTACAAACGTCTCACTCTAGCAAGTTCCTACTCTCTAATAGACGCCCACTTATTAATAAACGCCTAATAACCACCTACTCCCTAATAAACGCTCACTCTCTAATGGAAGCCCAAACAAATTGGCATATTGAAAATAGAGCTCCGGGGCTTCAATTAGAATACCTACAGTACTTTAATCGAAGAACATCAGCATCCCTCTGTTGTCGAAATTCCCTTTTTTCAATTTCAAGCAAAGCCCTTTCATTTAGAATCCTTGCCAAAAGGTCGTGTTCTCTCCTTAAAAATTCTGCCTTATCCACCTCTAATTGTTCTTTAGCTTTTTCAATCCAATCGAGTAACTGAGTCTGTTCTTCTTGAAAAGCTCGCCTTTCGATTTGGCCAACTTCGCGTTGTTCTTCCAACCATTTCCTGCCTTCAACTATTTCCTTAAAAATTAGAGAGTAAGGGGGTTTTGGAAATTTGCTCCTTTCATACTAGATCAGTCTGGCTTATCACCCTCCATGTTGGTCAGTAGTTGATCAATTCCCCTGTTTATCACTCTCCCGGCTGATTTTAGATAGATCTTTTTGTGAATTTGAACTGTCTTATGGTGAGCTGTCCGGATTCCATCTGGGAAATGTGTTATATGGGAGTCGACTGTAGCAGTAGTATCTCGATAAGACCACACTCCTCTGGAGCTTACGTACCAAAAGTGACGTTTTATCGTGGGGTGTCTATCGGAAGTCTAACTTGATAAGACCAGACTCCTCAGGACCGAATTAGCTGACGTATTAACGAATGTGACGGGATATCTGGGAGGAGGATTTCGACTGTTATCGAATCGACAGTGTAGGGGAAAGTTCTTTGGGAACTAAACCAGCCTTTTGATAGGAGTCTCTCATTTGATCCATCTCCTTCTCCATAGTCTTTATAGAATTCTCAAGTCTCTCTCTTTCCTCGTCTAAACGTTTCCAATGCTCTAATTGTTGCTCATTCCATTCTTTTGTCATTTTATCATTACTTTCATTAACATTATGTACTAAATCTCTCACTTGCGTCAACTTAAAATTGAGGCCTTCCAATCGAGTAGCCATTGAGTCGAAATGTCTATAAAGTATTGATCCAAAAAGCTCGCGGTTGATCAAGACCCCTATTTAGTGCTATAAGAAAGAAGGGAAAGGAGATCTAGGGTTTCCTTACTAGGCGAGAGTTTATGATCTTTAAAAGAGAGGCGACTCTCGGTAGCTCAGTCGGTAAAGCACATCCTGAATAATTCCAATAGAAGTCCATGCCACATTAGAAGCCTATCAATATATCAAATAACTGTCTAGGTCTGCAGAGTTGATGTTTGCCGGGTCTAAACTTTTATTTCTTACTGTACTGATTAATGCTAAGCTCCGTATATGTTAGTATTACAAGCGGGGGGGGCAATACATTACTTGAATTATTAAGATTATACTAACGGCGGATCCTAGGAAATCTTCGTATATCCGGATCCCCAGTCTTTTTCGGATCCGGATACTGCATGAAGTCAACGACACGCTTCTATGTGCCTACATAAAAATGGCATTTTGTCGACTTCCGATTTTCTTCTTTTATGAAGACGCCGATTTATATCTCGCCAGGCGTTTTATCCCCAGGCGTCTTGTATCTTGCCTAGGCGCTTGCGCTTGATCAACCCCAATCTTTTCTCAAATTTACCCTTGTTGTTCTCTAATACTGTTTAACATCTGTGCGCTTCTATCCGCTTCACGGCGAGCCTCTTCCTTTTCGCGTTCATTCCTTCTAGCTAATTCCTGCACTTCCATTTTGGTTTCTTCTCTTATTCGTTCACTGCTGCGTTTGTGTTCACTTTGTTCTGTCTCGAGTTTCCGCCTTAACTCGCTAATTGTCTGTTGGTCTTCAGAATGTTCGTAACGCAATGAGCTTACTTCTCTTTAGAATAGAAAGAATGAGATTAGGGAGGTTTCTGTGGTGTTTTTAGCACCAAGACGGACCTCTTTATAGGATAACCCCAACACTATATCACCTCAATTTAAAATACCTTCTATTTAAGATACATCTCATTATAAGGTACGACCTTATTAATAAGACACCTATAATACTAGCTACACCTCAATCTAAGATACCCTCTATTTAAGATACATCTCGTTATAAGGCATGCCCTACTCCCAATACCTCTTTAATGTAAGTTAACACCTCTATTTAAGGTACGCTTTCTAAAATTGGGTTGGCCACAGTAAAGCAGCTGGGCTATACCTATTTCTCTCCTTTAGCTAGTGCAAAAGGTTATTCGGCGGCTGGGAGCGAACCAGCATCTTCAGTAGACCGGACTGATGTGTTAGCGGTTCCGTGACTTTTGCGCCGAGAACATTTGCGCCGCGACTTTTGCGCCGCGACTTATGCGCCGAGCGACTTTTGCGCCGGGGACTTATGCGCCGCGACTTTTGCGCCGGGCGAAAGTTAGGAATTAAATAGCTATATGCTTTACACAACTTAGTGGTTTCTTATTCACCCCAATAGGTTCACCCAAATATGTATCTAAAGATGAGGCTCGACTATCAATCTTATCAATATTAACTTTGGATTACCTCTTCAATTGATCCAGTTCAGTCTGAATAGCGGCAGATACGTTCATTTGTTGTTGAGATTCTTGGTGTTGTATTGTTGGGGTGGGACGGCTGGGAGGAGGTTGCTCTGCTCTTTGACTGCCTGTTTGCGGGCGGGAAGGAGATGGGTCACGACTAGTAAAAGTAGATTTAGAAATTTTGACCTTTAATTCTCTTCTAAATTAGTCCCCTTGGGCTAACTCCCTTATATTTGTGGAACGACATTTGCGGACAAAGCTGAAGCCTATTAAAATTGGAACAAGTGGAAGATAGCAAATGTCATTTTCTTTTAAATGTTCATAGAGGTCGCATTATTCGCAGGTGTTCCCAAATGTCGTTTACTTGGTAGTCATTCGCGAATGTGGTTTCATTAGTAGTGTTCGCAAATGTCGTCACTTAAGAACTGTTCGCAAATGTCGTCACTTAAGAAATGTTCGAAATGTCGTTCACTTGAGAAATGTTAGCAAATGTCGCTTTACCTAAATGCCCCTAGTTTAATAAAATTACATTGGAGCAGACGACAATTGAGCAGAACTGCTAGGTGTTGTACCACCTCCAACTCTTGCACCCCTCCTCTGTTCCCCTGCTAAACCTCCAGAAAAGAGCGAATCTAACAGAGAAGAAGAAACTGGCTGTGCAGGAGGTTCAGGATTTGTTGGTTGTTGTTCGTCTTGAAAAGTGACTCGAGGCCTTTGTCTTGAAGAACTAGCTAAAATGTCATCTATTCCGCCAGTTTGCCTCTAAGCGTTGAGGATTTAGGATTTTACAATCGGACTTCAATATAACATACACCTATGGAGCAGAGAAAAATCGTGCTTTTAATGAGGCCTTATAATCGTGCCTTAATCAGGGCTGCCGTTTTTGAATAGGGCCGAGTTCGAGTCATTTTTTCGGACCGGACCGGTCGAGTCTTTTTCGGGCCAAAAAGTCGAGCCTTTTAGGGCCGGCAGCCCTACTTATAATGTATCTTAAATAGGGAGTAAATTTTAGAGTATATTAAGTACATACAATTGGGGCAAAACAACGCCGAAAAAATGGCGTAGGTAAACATGGTCAAATACCTTAAAGATAATTCACAAGCTAATTCACAAAATGTTCAGTCATAATTTCTTCCTTGCCTTATAATGAGGGGTATCTTAAACAAGGCCGTAAATTTAAACGAATCTTATCCGTATCGGTTCATGTAATACATATAGTGAAGTCCGATTGTTTAAACCAACCTTTGGTCTATTCGAAAATAAGTCGTTCACAAAACTGCTCCCCGAAGCATTCCCTCCTTCCTGAAAATTTTGTGACTAAAAAAAGATTTAGAAAGCTCACATCGGGAAGATCAAAATCGTCGTCCATTTTATAAAGTTTAGAGAATGTGAAGAGAAGAATTAAAATCCAAATGCTTTAGTGACCCCTATATCGGTTGTCTTGACGACGAAAATTGCAAGGCTGGAAATAAAAAGGGGATTTTAAGCCTAAAAGAAAAGAAGGGAAAAGGAAAGAAAAGAGCTATGAAACTGTTGACTCGTTGGTCCGGTCGGTAGAGCGTCTGCACCTTGAGTAGAGAGGTTGTGGGTTCAAACCTTATTGCGGTCAAACTTTTTCTAATTATAAAAAAGACAAATATCTTATATCTAAAAATATTTTTTTTGTAAAAAAAAAATTTAAAAAAAAATTTTTTTTCTCGGAAATGAAGCCCTTTGAAATTTAAAAATTTTAGGACAAAGAATTAAATGTTTTTTGTCTTATGTTAGTGGTTCAGTTGGTAGAGTCCACCGAAGGAAGTTATAGGGTTGCGGGTTCGAATCCTTTAGGGGGATTTTTTCCCCAAAAAACGACGCCCGCCCTAGCATTCCTTGGAATTTTTAAATAAAACATGATGAAAATTGCTGCCTAGTTGGTTCAGTCGGTAAACCACTTTGAAAGAAGTTATAGCTCAACGGTATATCGCGCTCGCGGTATATTGACCTGCTCCCGATTTTTGGGGGTCTAAAATTCACAAATACAAATTATGGCTGAATGATACCAAAATCAGTTCAATTCGATAATACTGAGAGCTTCGATAATACTGAATTACACCACAACTGTATCTTCTCTGGAAAGCTTTTGAGGGCATATAACGGAAAAATACCAAAAATTAAAATTTTATTTATTTTTTTAACTAAAATTCTTTTTTATTAAATTAAATATTTACATTTTTCAAATATTTTTTTCTTCCTACGCTTTATTTAAATTAAATACCACACACAATGAGAGGACAAAATTCTTTTTTCCCCCTTCATTCCAAATTTCTCCACAAAACTTTTTACACGAACAATCATCAACATTCAACAGACTGTCAGTAAAAATAACTAAAAAATTAATTAAACTAGCTAGCTAAATGAATAAATAAAATTTGTGGTGATTTGGCCAAATCAGTGGTTTGGATCTTTTACTGCGACAAAAGGCCGTACGACAATTCACCGACCGCCTAACGACAATTCGCCGACAGGTTCCGACAATTTACCGACAACTCACCGACAATTCGCCGACAACCTTTATGTATGCTAATTGTAGGTAACTTTCAACGGGTAACTTTCAACTCTACAATACCTTCTCTTTATAAGGTACGCTTTTTTACAGAACCAATGTGAGAGCCTTTAAATGAGATTCAACTGTCTTATTTTCGGTGAATTGTCTGGAAGGTACCCATTTTGACCCATATTTTCACCAATACCCTCTGTTTAAGAAACCCTCATTATAAGGTACGATTTGTTCCAGCTCCATAAGGGTACGTTATAGGGAGGTTTGTCTGCTACCTTTACAATGCGCACTTTTCGGTAAATTGTCTGGATGGTATCTTGACCCATTTACCGACGGTATTTTGTCCGACGTTATTTTGCCCCCTTCATGAACCTATTGAAGAGCGATAAAAATATTTTTTTTATTTAATAGTGGGAGGAGGAATTAATTAGCGCCAGCTTAATAGTCTATTTAATAGTCCAGAAATTAATTAAAAAATTATTTTATTTCTTCCCTAATTTTCCCCTTTAATATTTCTCCACTAAAAAATTTTTTTTCAAAGTCCAGACTCGGACAACAGATTTTCGGATGCTCATGGCGACGAATTATAGTTGAACTGCATGAGTATTCCAAAATCTGTCATCCGTTTCTGACTAGTTTATTTAATTGACGGTATTTTGTCGGACGACATTTTGTCCCCATTGTTGATTGTTGCTGGGTGGATTATTAAGGTACGCTTATTATAAGGCTGAAAACTGTATTAAATTGAGGAGTACTTTAAATAGATGGTAAATTTAAAAGTGTATCTTATAATGAGGTCTAGCTTAAATAGAGGGCAAAATTGAAAACGTAACTACTATATAATGCTACTTGGATTATCGATTGATTCTCTCTTCTTCTTCAAAAAGGCATAGGCTTTTATTCAAAGCCTTTCCTTCGTCCACGTGACATTCACGTGCAACCAGCCAAAACCTTTTGAAGGGTTTTTCGGTAAATTTTTTCCCAGCCAATCCAAAACCCTATGAAGGGTTTTTTTTTCCAAAACCTAGTAAAATTATTTTTAAAATTAATTTTCCACCATCGGTTTCGAACCACCATCCTTCAGCCTGTAGGCGGACGCCTTATCCATTCGCACACCCGCGAGCTTTAATAGCTTTGAAATAAAATTGAATATATGTCGGCAGCTTTCCTCCTCTCTTCAACCAGCTTCAACGGCAAAATTTATTATCGATCGAATCACCTACTAAACACCCACTAAGAGAAAATAGAAAAAGAAATAAGGGAGATAGTGTGGTGAATAAAGAGAGACTGCTCTGACTCAACATGGTTGAGTCTGTGCATGTTCTCTAACCCAACCTCTTCCCGCGACAAAATTTATTATCGATCGAATCACCTACTAAACACCCACTAAGAGAAAATAGAAAAAGAAATAAGGGAGATAGTGTGGTGAATAAAGAGAGACTGCTCTGACTCAACCGGTTGAGCCTGTGCAGGAGAAAGTTCTCTAACCCAGCCAGATGGCTGTGTTAGAGAAAAGAGAAATAGTGTGACAGCGGGATGGCTGTCACAAACTACAACAACCCAGCTGCGGGGGAAGAGAGAGAGTTACTCTCTTAAGAAAGTACACTCTCTCATTGAACAACCCATTTGGCCAGCTACATTTGCCCAACTACCCAGAACACCACATTTCGCCAACTACCCTAAACACCACATTTGGCCAACGACCACAAAAACCAAAGTCGGCCAACTACTACAGCTAGCCTCATTTGGTCTTTGTTTATTATTTTGGGTTCCTCCTAGAAACAAGAGGAAAATTTTGGACAATATCTTCTGCCTCACTACTGGTTAAATAGCCGCGGTTGCGCAAATATCTTATTGCTGAAACCCAACAAATGATTAGGATGGGTAATAAAAGTGAATATAATAATAGAATAATGGGAAATCCTGTACTTATTGTTTGTCCCTGTTTACCCTCCAAATATTCTTTATCAAGAGATAAAAAATCGTAAGGAATGTAGCTCGTATTGTTCATTGTTATTACCAAAATTTGGACGACTGTTATGTATTAACCTAGTGTTGAGTCAGAAACAATATGTCTGTTATAATCAATCATTAACATTTGGTCAAACTCGCCCATAATTATCATTTCAACACCGCCTGTTGGAATTGGAGAATTAAATTCAAGGCGAACACTCGTTGTACCACTTCGTAGCAGCTCAAATCCGCAAGAATCATCTAAAGTTGATGTTAGGGGAATAACAAAGAAGCTCCAGCCCGATTTAAATTGAGTCAGTGAAATGTCAAAGGACCTATCAGAATTGGCCATTCCCAATGCTTCATACATGTCAACATATGCCCTTACGAAAATATCCTCGTCAAACTTAAGCTTATAAGAGACCATTGGATAAATATGGCCACCAGTATGAACAGAAATATCCCTCAAATTGAATGGTTTAAAATTAAAAGGCGAAAGACTAATGTCCCCGTTAAACGCGCCATTTGCAACAAGTGCAACTGTTATTCTTCTAGGAATGGTTGAACTAAATGCATTGTATTCAATCTCGGTCCTCCCAGGACTAAGGAAAGTAGATTTAAGCTCAGTTCTTCTCACGGCATAAGTGGCCGGGTTTGATTCGAGGGTTTTGTAAATACTCATGTTAAGGGAGGGTTGAACCTCAATCATTTTAGCCAGTAATTTAACATCATGGACAAAAATTCTATAATGATTCTCATCCGCAGGATTTAATTTCTGAAGTGCAAAGGCATCCTTGGACCGATAGATATTAAAGTGAATATCGAGATTGTTGAGTAAAAATAATTCCTGATTTCCCAAATCAAAATCTAAACGAGAAAGGAACTGGGCTCGCCTTCCTTCTTTAAAAATTGAGCAACGTTCAAGAAAGCCATCATCAGTAATATCATCATGTTTTGTGCTCAACCGATAGCCAATGGAGGAAAGAAAATTTGTTTTTACACTCTCAGGAAATGAGAGTTCATTTGTCAAATATGATTTGTAAGGATAAAGAGTCCCACTATCATAAACCTCTGTGTTACCTACAGTAACTTTAAGTTGTTGAACAAACGTTTGCCCAATTCCTTGGATTGACCCAATACCACTATCAGTTGCCAAAATACGTGTCCATTTTCCGCCAGCTTCCTGTTTTTCAATTGAAAGCTCAAGGTGAAGATATGTGCGACTCAAGTCTGTCCAGAGATTATCGCTAAACAAGCGAAATAGATAGGGAGAGTCTTGTGTTATTGTACTTAGTGGAAGAATTTCACGAAAGAAGGAACGAATAACTGAAACATTTGTGGGAGGAACAGAAAAAATGCTTAAAGCACTGTTGAGCGCCAGCGGGCTGTTCTCATTAATCTTCTTGGAACAACTCATTCTAATATGGTCCTAATGCGTCTATGCGTAAACGTTTCTTTGGACGAGATGATTTCTTTTTTGAAAAAGTAGGAATAAAGTTTGGTGGGCCAATCTTGGAATAACAGGTCTTATTTATATTTTCGGTATTCATCTGCCCAATTGTTTTGGGACGAATTTCCTTTTGTCTTTTGAATTCAAAACCATTTCCTTTTTGTTGCTCAATATTATTGGCTGCTTTCTCTAACAAATTCTTCAGTCCTGATTTACCCTCATTTACAAGAGATTCTTTAAGGTCTTTCCCTTCCAATACGTTACTCAAGACACGATTGCCTGATTCCAACCCTTGGCGGCCAATGGCTGTGCCAATGTCTTTTCCAATTGGTATCAAATACCTTAGCAAACTTCGAAAAACAGATCCTAAACCGCTACCTCTTTGGAAGGGAACACCACGAAAAACGTTATAACCACCCCATTGGTCATGAGATTCGGTCAACGACGACCAATCAACATAGAGAGGATTAAAGTCAGTATGCATTGCAATGTACAAAATTTGCTCTTTCAATTATTTATATTAAAAGCTTTAGTAGCAATAAACTGCGAGACAAATCTATCAGCATTTACTCTGCTTAATATTAAAATAATATTTTCGATAGAAAAACCTGAACAACGCATAAACAAGAAAAATATTGCGTATTTACCACAAGTGTGCCCCCCTGGCTGCTGTATTTGAATATTATTATAGGAAACTTTTGTAAAATTTGATAAATATTTTTTAATATAAAAGCTAAATGGAGGCCAGAATCCTAGCGAGTCAAAGTAATCAGCACTAGAGGGAGAGGAGCAAGATATAGCTATCCAATGAGAGCCTGGGAGCATTGAAGGGTCAGTATTAACAACCATACAAAAGGGAAAAGTAGATATTGATAGAGGAATCCTATCAGATGCAAAACAGCCAATATAAAACCTTTTTGTAATAGCATTCCTTCTCAGGATTTTGTCAATTTGTATCGTATTCATTAAAAGTAGGCAGATTTTTTAAAGTGGAGAGTTAAAGTACAAGTTCCGTATTGGAATGGCATAAGTACCCCACCGCCCGTGCGTATTTCAATGAGTATTTCGGCAATTTCTTTTACAAGTAATTTATGGTACTGTACAGAAAGAAATTGTTCCTCAATAATTTCATCCTGCTTGCCTCGAATTGTCACAATACGAAGTACTGGAGCTGTAACATCCCCAATCACCATTGGTTCAATTAATCCTGGGGCATAAACATGAAAGCTAGAGACACCGCCACTCATATCTGGCATGAATTTTGCAATAGTTGATTCATTCAATATAGTTTTATCAAATCCTAGAATATAAGCTAATTGTTCTGTAATCTCAACTTTCTTTACATATTTTCTACCTACAAATAGAGAAAAACGATTTTTATATGAATGAAAATCGAAGGCACATGCAATTCCTGGTTTACGATAAACCTGCAGCCAAGGTTCGAACCCAGCTTCAGATAATAATTTTTTAGTATTCTCATCAAGACCCGAGTTAAAATCCCTTACCATATCCTCATAAATTTCATTCTCAGATTTTAGATGCTCCTCTTGTATTTCAGTTGCATTTAATTCTATTCTCTTCACCTCTTTTTGTCTATTATACACTTCTTTTGATTTTGTTTTAAGTTCCTTTAATTGTTTCTTGTATTCCATTTCACTGACCCGTAAATTTTCAGCAAATGTTTCACACCCTTCACTTAAAGACCTATCCAAGCTTTCCTTGAGTTGCTGGGGATTTGTCAAATTACCAGAGGGAACAGCTACTCTAACAACCTCACCACTTTGCCAAGTTACAGTCACAAATTGATCAGTACTAGTCCCTATTGAAGGCCATGAGTGGGGGTAGACCATAACAGTCAAGCCAACATACCACTCCGAATTAAATTGTAGTTTACGAGGAAGACGGACTCTAAATGAGTTTGTCCTGTTTCCATCAACATTGGTGTTTGAAGGAAGGATGATATAGAACGAAGTCATTTTAACAGAACGGTTAAGAAATTGAGAGAATATTTATATCATTTCCAGGTTATGGCACTAGCAGGAATCCACCTGTTATGTTCGTCACCGTATCCTTTAAATTTTACAAAAATCTGATCCTCTCTATTATGTCTTCGCTTATCCAAAACTTTTTCCACAATATAGATACTTTCTTTTAATCTTTTTCTGACTAGAACTAAATCATTCCCATAAAACCATCCACGAATTAAAGCTCCTCCCCTATCGCGAATTCTATATGTGGGGGGCTGATGTGGAACCAATCGGACTTTAGCAACAATAAATATTTCATTTGTAAAGTTTGGCAAATATCCCTTTTTGAACACTTGCTTATTCTTTTCCACTCTTACAGGGTCGCCTACATTAAAGCTATTCTCTTTCCACCGTGTCGGCCCATTTTGCTCAAGTGCCTTTTCTTTTAAAAATTTTCGCAATAATTCAGCGTTCTCATAATTAACATCTACAGGACGCATCCCAATACTTGAATTGAAGGAATTGTTTATAGAATTAACAATATCCTGAATAACATTTACCCATTTTAATGTTTTGTTTTCCGTAAAATAGCGGTATAATCGCTCTTTAATGCTACGATTGGCTCGTTCGGCCATTCCTGCATGCCATATTGGAGAAGTAATCATAGAGAAATGTTCCATATTTAATGATTTGAAATATTTTTGTACTGGGGTCGCAGTAAATTCTAGTCCTTGATCAGTCAAAAGTTTCCAAGGAACAATTTTTACTCTAGCAAATAGCTTTTTAAATGCACTAATCATATTCCCGCTATGTTTACTTTTGACAGGTTCAACAAATATTTGGCGGCTAAGTGTATCTATACAGACTAAGAGATAGTTAAACCCTCTATTCTGACTGCTTATACGATTAAAAACACTCAAATCAGCCTGCCATTCAGTATGCAAACCCGGAGCAAGTGTTGGCATTCGCTTAAATTTTCTCACAACTCTTCTATGGAGGGTATAGACATTTTGCCCTGCAAGATAGTTTTTAACATCTTGCCTTGAGATGCTTTTGTCAAAACATTTAGCATCTCGAAATAGAGGTTCCATAGAAGTGAAGCAAGAAGGGGAGTTTACATTTTTATACAATTTATTTAAAAGCTTGGTCTTTTCCATAACGAAGGCTTAAAACAGAATACACCGGAACCTTTTTGCTTACTTGTAGATTCAGGGAATAAAATTTGTTGTAAAATAGGATGATCGTTTATTCTTTTAATAAATTCGTCATAACCTGTAGGTAATTTCTTTGTACGCATGCCTCTATTTCTAATTATATGATTTACAATTTCCTCAACATTACTTGTAATTAATGGATAATCATTACCAATCTTTCTGGCAAGTCTTCCATCCTCCAAAACGCCTAGAATATTAGCATTTTCTCTTAAATAATCCATTGCTTGCTCTTTTGGATCAGCATCACTTTCAGCTGACTGGTATTCTTCTTCCCCGCCCCCTTCCTCTTCCACATCCTCCTCAATCTTAATTGGAATGTGCCTTTTCTTTCCAATTTTTCTCCTAACCCTTTTTCTCAGGACTATTCTAGAATTGTTTACACCTAAATTTTCAGAAAAATTTTTTACATTTACATTAATCGGTTTTTCCTCCTTTTCTTTTAAAAGTTTATTAAATCTCTTCAAATTCTGCTCATAATTAATTGCTTGAGAATCGGGATCCATTCTCTCATTATTGGCAACAGCATTTTGCAAGCGATTTTTGATTAAGCCAATAGCAGTACCATCCCCTTGTTCATTTTTCTCTAAAAGAGAATTGTAAAAATCTTCAGGAATAAGAAACATTCGTTGCATTTTTTCTCCTTTTCTTTTATTGTTTCATATTTATATTATTTACTTTTTCAACAATTAACGGGATAACTAGACTTGCGATAAGTCCCGCCAAGGGAGGTATACCTTTTCCTTGTTGTAACAAATTTTTTGTTGAAGGGGCGGTCCGAGACCGACTAATTTTACGTAAAATACTTGCATTTCTTTGAAGAGTAGTTATCCTGTTTTTATGAAAAGCGAGACGCCCCCTTAGCAAATTTAAACAAATTTCAACAAAACATAATAATTGTTCATCAGTCGCTTTCTCCAAAAGATTTCTCAATACTTTTTTTGAATTTGTATTTGCCGATTGTAAAAAATCAGCATTCCTTTCTATTAATTCGCTAGTTTTTGTCATTTTGGAACATAAACTATTGTTTCCTTTTCATTGTATATATGTGTTCTGAGACGAAGCTTTTCTGGGGTACTTGGGTGAAGATCAACTAACAGATAACCATACATTTCCTTTGTCGCGTCAGCATACGACTCTAAAAAGTATTTTGTCCGCGAGGGGAATAACTGTGTAGCAAGGTTTTTAATCTGTAGAGAACCAGCGGGATTCCGCATTAATACCAAATAATGTGAATTATTACGCGGGATTCTTAATTCTTTGCAAAATAAATGTTGTGTTAACAATATAACACTCATTTTCCAGTTATGGGACCCCCTTGTGAATATTGTTTCTAATATAGTTTGATCAACTCCAACCATTAGATCGTCAAGTACAAGTAACATTCCATTAGCCTGCCTTTTAATAAAATCTTCGCTCGGCATTCCAGAATGAACAGTTACACCTATATCTCCCACCGAACCTTTACGCTGCATTTGTAATATATTTGAATTTAACTCCCCATAACAATAAAGAATCGTTGTAATTGTTTCACTTGTCATTTCTTTCAGATTATTCAAAAACTTTTTTACCCATTCGGATTTACCAGACCCAGTGCTTCCTGACACAATCATCGTGAAAGGGTGCTTAAATAGTGTGTGAATAAAATCAACGTGTTCAAATCCGTTCATTTTAAAAGGTACAATTCAACCATTTTACTAGTATATATAGATCCAAAAAATTGTAATTTCTATTCAGAACTATGGAATTTCTCTCACTTATGACTTGGGGTGTGGAAGATGGGGTGCCATTTATTCCTGAGCCTGCGCAACCTGAGCCTGAATTAGTTATTGCTGACGAAGAACCGGAGGTTTAATTTTTATTTCAACTCCAATTATTTTTAATTTTTAGCAACCTACACCAGCACATGGGGAAGAAAAGATTAAGGAAGAAGAATTGGAGCAAAAGGTACTATTTTTATTTCAAAATCTAATTAATTTTAATTGCAGCCTCCTACACCCGCATTTGGTGTTCCTGTTGAAGTAAAAATCAAAGAAGAAAAGGAAGAGGAAGATATTGACGAGGCGATGCTCGATATGAGCGAGAAGCTACTTCGTATAACTATAGACGAACCATTGGACTGGACTGTCGAAAATCCGTTTCGTGAACCTACTCCACCGCCTCCACCGGAATCTGTACCGCTAATTGAATATTTGTGCAATTTGAAGAATTGCTCTCTGAAAGAACTTCATGTTCTCTTCCATAATCTTGAGGAGCGTCGGGAAATAATTAATCATCTGCGCCGAAATGTTGAACTACGTACTGTTCATCTCAAACCTTGCTGCAAAAACTTTATTGTTCACTGCAATGATCTGACTGTTCGATCGGCAAGTGTGGTACATGCTATGGGTGGATATTTGAGCATAACGGTAAATATTTATAAAAATACTTGTAAATTTTATATTCAGGTCCGTGGATACTACTACATCAAACACAAAGTCAAACTGGAGCATCCATATTTACCTTGTATCATTGAATTTGGAGGAGGCCGTCACCGTTCTTACTACCCGTTGGAAGTTCTGTCTGTGACTGAGAATAAGATGAAAAGATGTTTTTGATTTTTAATTGAATTTTTCAATTGTTAAATTGTTTTTTAAAGTAAATATTATGAAAATAGAAAATTGTACAGCTGTATTCAAACTTTTGCCTGGGAAATTAAGGTTTTCCCATGAAAATTTCATCCAACTAGCTAGATTTGGTATTAACACAGAGTATAATCCCAAGAGATTCCATTCAATAATTATGCGTCTTCGATTAAAAGAAAATAGAACTACTGCTGCACTCGTATTCCAATCTTCAAAAGTAGTCCTTACTGGTGTTCCCAAACCTGAGCTTGCTAGAAAATTGGCTTGGAAAGTTACAAAAAGAATTTTGTCTTCTAACAAGGCAGCTGGAAATGACAATTCTTCTATTAGGCCAAGGAATCTCCGAGTAACCAATATTGTAGGTGTCTATCGCCACCCACAACGTTTGGCTATTGAACAACTTTACACACAACTCAGAAACAACAATAATATTCGACAAGTCTTTTACGATCCTACAATCTTTCCAGCACTTAGATTTAGAGTTAAAGAAACGTCATGTCTCTGCTACATCTCAGGACGCGTCATATTGACGGGAATAAAAACTCGAGAACAGATGAAAGATATGTTTGAAAATTTTCTTTTACCCCTATTTGAAAAATATACACGTAAATAAATTTCATAAGATTTACTAGACAGTTAAATGAATGAATACAATAAAAATAATATCTATGAGTATCTTGCCAAATAATCATCTCTAGTCCATTCTGATCCTCCAGGCAATGCTTCAAAATCTTCTTGTAGTTCTGCAGGCTATAATATAAAATTGTTTATTTGGTTATTTCTCCTTTAATTACCTCTTCCCTATATCCAAATGGCAAAGTCTCCATTCCAGGCAAAATTCTTCCCTTTTGATAACAGGGCCTATAATCCTTGTGAGCCATGTGTGTGTAGAGTTCCGAAAGTCTAGTGCGCCCAATCTGAGGAAAGTCCACGCCAATCATCCCATCAGCAAGAACTTGGTCACTAATTAGAGAATGATTAATGAAAAATTGTTAAAAAACTTACATCTCCCCATCAATATTGAATTGATCAAGCACAAGTTGTTTCATTGAATGGAAATTGAGAAGTTGGTGTGTGGCATAGGAGAGAGGGAATGAACGGATCTTCAGCTCAGCTCTCTCATCCCCTCCTGTTGCTGCATCCACGTGACGGTAGCCGTAGTTCTTTGGGCCACCAGCAACAAACTCAACAATTCTTCTAGTTGGAATTTCTCTCTTCATCTGGCCAAGTGCTTCTCCTTCAACCACTCTCTCCCCTCCTTGCCTTGCAACATAGATGATCGAATCTGTGTCGCAGTACAAGAGTTGACCACCAATGTCGTTAACCTGCTGCATATACCCGTACAGATGTAGCCTAGCATATGAAGTGACGAATGCTGCAACGGGTAAGCAGTTGGTCTCAGGCGCCGTTGCAAATTCAGCCTTTTTCCTGACCACACATCTGTCCATTTCCTCACTAACGTGGGCAAAGTCCAGCGTGTCGAGAGTCGGGTCCTCCAATATTTGATGGAATTCTGCTGGAGTACGTGCATATCGAATTTCAGTTCCTCCAACACGCTGTGCCAGCTTTCCCCAAAGTGAGTTGGCCAATATTTTCTGAAATTTACAAATATTTGAAATTTGCTAAAAAAATACCGCAATCATTCTAAGGCCTGGGTTGAACTCGACTTTGGCCATCTCCAAGCGTATACCTTCCACCTGTTCAAATTCCGCCACATAGCGTTGTTTTTGCTCCAATGTCTCACATCCTTGCGGCCAGCCACTTGCCTGCTGTTTAAGCCCCACAAAAGTGTTGACGTATCCCTTGAACAAATCGGGATCCCAGCGTTCATAATGCCAAACCTAATAATAATTGAAAAGCTGTAAAAGTGAAATAACCTCATGGACGTCGATTACTTTGTACCCCAGCTCCAATGCCTTGTTTACTTCCACGTGGGTATACCCACTCACCCACGCCCGTTGCTTTTCCGAATGATGGCATTGATGTTGTTGCCTGTCGTCAGCGCACGCAGCACACAGTGGGAACGTTAAACGTCCGTCATGTGTGCGGTAACCAAGTAAAGGTGGCAGTCCTCGTATTGATGTTGGCGGAAGCACTCTGACCAGCAAAAGTCCTCTGTAAGAATTGTCGTCAGGCCTAGTCCAAGGCAAACTGTTGGCTAGAGTCTCTCTCGTCAGAATTGTTGGATGACCAATTGGAAACTCGCGTGCCTTCATCACGTATGGGTAGAGACTCACCTAAAATAAAATAATAACTTGAATTAAATTTAATAAAAAAAAATTACAATGTCAATGTAGAGAATCTCCTCGCCATTGCCACAGACGTGATGGAGCTTGAAAGGCTCAGTTCTTCCCCCTCTTAAGCAGTCTTCTCTCGGATCCATCGGCTTCATATATTCAATCTTCCACCATTGACGCTTCAGCTCGCGATTTCCATTCAACCTTTCCTTCATCTCATGGCCCCAGACTACATGAAGAGCGTAGCCGTGCTGATATTCTAGCTCCCATAGACGTTGTTGTGTCCTTTCATACAGCTCTTCTGCAGTTTTTCCAGCGGCCAAGCGTTGGCTGCGAACAGGGAAGCAGACGGGACAACCTAAATTTGATAATAGCTGACTAGGAAAAGAATAAAAAATACCGTGGTAATAACAACCCATGTATTCGATTGCCAATGGTCGAAGTGGAGGTGATCTATACCAAAGTCCATCAAGTCGGTAACCAGTATCCTCCACATGAGCTTCGCCGATCGCCCACTGAGCACACTGCACTTTTCCTTCAGCCTCAGGGTTTTCCTGTTCAAACAGCTTGATGTAGCGCTGCGATTCAGCTGATGCCCTTCTCCCCCGCAAATAGCCTCCTTCTGGCGAATGAACAAGCCAATTTTCCGGCAAAAAACATCGGCGTAATGTTGTTAAAGCCAGGCCTGCCGCTGTTGAGGCAGCGATGAACGGGTCCAGATTCTGAGTGTGTTCTCCGATTAGATGCCTAAAACGGAGAACACTCTCACGAAGAATGGCCACGTCGTTTACACAGTAGACGATAAGCTGTTCACGTAGTTGGAAGTGAGTAGATGGATTATTCATTTGTTGTAAATGCCATTCCAGTAGCTTTGCTCTCTTCTCGGACTTCTTGTAATCAGGCTGGTAGTATTGCAATGGAGGGACGCCTCTTATTCTTTCGTGAAGATGTTGTCTTTTCACGTAGAGATAAGGAAAGAATGGCTTAGTCGTAGCCACTTCCTCCGGAAGAGCAAAGACTTTGGTGAGGGCATCAAGTTCACCGAAGAAGTAGTTGAGCGAATCCTTGAACAGAACCTTTCTTTGATTACTACCACCCAAACGCATTGAATAGACTTTAAGTCCTGTTGTGCAGAGCCGCTTTGGTGGTATACTGCGATGGTGAAGAGCCTCCAGCAAAAGATGAAAATCATATTTGCCACCATTATGGGCGATGCAGACTGTGAGAATATTTTTTGGCCCATGTTGTTGCAAATAATCAAGAAATTGATCTACAGGGCTTTGTTGATCGTTGTCGAATGAATGGAAGTACATACGACGAGGATTGTATGTAATGTTGGCAGGTGATGGTGTGTAGTCGTCATTTGAATTTCTGAAGGGAGGTGAGCACCAGCGCCGCCATCGATCATTACACGGCTTTCCACAAAAGCACCCTTCCGCTCGTTGTCCAATATTTTCAACTCCTAAACCACCAATGATGCACTTTTCACAAATGACCTTACAAAAATGATATTTTTATTAGTATGAAAAAAGATTACCTCTGTAATTATTAGTAAAGGCACATGTTTGTAGCCATTGATGTTGTTGCTCACTTGCAGTGGCTCATCTTGACAGGTCTCCGCATCAAAAAAGCACAGGCGTAACGGTGTTCGCTTCTCATCATCATCATCTTCGTCGCCCCTTCCCTTTAGTGGCTGGATGTAACACGGTTGTTCTTGAGCATGAGGCCCTTTGCATTGATTACACATAGCAGGTTGTTGCGGGCTAATAACTATATTTTGTTGTTGCTGTCGTTGTCCCCATGGCTGGCATTCTGCTTGGTGTCTCTGTTCGTTTTCAGCATAAATGATGTGGGAGCATTGCGAGCAAATTCTTCTCATCTGGCAGATCGATCTAAATGGTCTATTTCCACGTCGGATCATCTCTTCGGGAGCCTCATTTCTCAGATGGTAGTCGTAGCACGATCGATTCGGGAAAACAAAACCACAAGCGGCGCATGGAATTCTAACCTCCAACTAAAGGAAACCAACAATGTTTGTAATAAGAATAGAATAATACCTGACACGGAAATTCTGGCCCCGATCTCATGCATAGCCTACAAACAACACTGCATCCCGCCCAATGGCTCCACCTAGAAACACCTTTCTCACAGTCGACGCAGTAACGATCAACATTGAATAGCTGTTCTGGCCTGTCGATGTAGTGATAATGGTTGTTTTCCAAGAAAAGACAAATGTTGAACCGAGCAGCCTTTCCATCTCCTTTGTATACTATCCGATACTGTTGTTCCTTTTTAAATACTACCAGACGAATATATCCCGCACCTCCCATGTGATGACTTAAAGATTGCTGCAAAATTTCCAGATGGGCCAGCGAGTATTCCTGAAGATTGAGAGGGATACCTGCTTTTCGTAGCATTTCTTGTGCCGGTCCTGCGTGTTGATCTTGTGGTTGTTTGCAAAACGCCTTGAATCGTTCTGCTGCTTCCCCTCTCTCCGTCATCCAGATTTTAGTCAATCCTACAAATACTGCCCGTGCGAGACATAGCCGATCGTTTGGGTTGATGATCCGAACAATTGATCTACACCTTGCTGTGACAACATGTTCTTGATCGTTGACGCAACCACCTTGAGTAACATGTTTGAACTCACAAAAATATACAACAAAAATGTGAATCAAAACTGTTACTCACCGCTGTTGCCAGCAGGATTGGCTGTCCGCTGTGCTCCGAGAGGCCAAACAGCCACCACTTTTGTTGTTGTTGTTCCACTAAGTAGATCGATCCCTGCTTGGGAGATCTCATTCAAGCGCTCAATAGCCGCTGCAAGAGCTTCAGGGTTGTTTTGTGCCAATGGGCGTAGTGGGAGCGTGAACGGATGGTGGAAGTTTGGTGGATGTAATTGAAGACCTACAAGAATAGGCTCTGGGCGCCCCGCCAATACACGGTCAAGAAGCTGAGAGACAACGTCGGACATGGCCAGGTCAGGACGGGCATTTTCCTCCAAAGGGCGGAATCGGATGGTGCACACTTCTCCCCTTGTGTTGCGTGATGTTGAAGCAAACGGCTCTGATGACTCAATTGTGAAGCATTCCTAAATTTGAAACTTAGTTGGGAACAAGTTTATCAGGTTAAGTAGGACCCGTCCTTAGTAAATTTAAATTAAATTATTTAAGCTTGAATTAGGATTCTATTAAATTAAGTTCGCTGGTAAATTCATTTAAATTACATTAATGTTGATTAAGGCTAAATTCGGTTTCGAAAGAATATAATAAATTAAATTAAATTAAATTAGGTTCACTGCTAAATTCATTAAAAATAAATTCATGCATGTAAGATTTTATTAAATTAAAATTAGATTGATAAATTTGAGTGTTCGAATTACATCCGATTAAATTAGATTAAATTAAAATTCCATTAAAATTAGATTAAATTTCTATAAAATTCAGTTTATTAAGTTAAATTGTGCTTTTCAATTAAAATTAGATTAAATTCACTTGTTCAAATTCAAATACATTAAAAAATTAAAGTTAAATTAGATTAAAATTAAATTGATTAATAAAAAATTATATTCATTTAAATTAAAAAAGTTGATTAAGTAAAAATTCAATTCGATTAAAAAATTAAAATTAAATTATATTAAAATTAGATTAAATTGTCTTAAATACATTAAAAAATTCACTTAAATTAGATTAAAGTAAAATTAAATTGGATTAAATTGTCTTAAATTCATGCGTGAATTGCAATTAAGATTAGATTAATTCACTTGTTTAAATAAAGTTACAATTATATTAAATTAGATTAAAAGTTGTGTTTTTCAATTAAAATTCATGTATATTAAAATTAGATTAAATTAGAAATAAAGTCAGTTAAGATTAAATTTGAACTTCAATAAAATTCATTTAAAATAGATTGTTAATTTTGTGTAGTTACCTAGTTAACCTTAGCTTATCCCCAACTAAGTAAATCTCAGATTTACCTCCTGTCGAGGTCTCTGTCTAGGAACGTCGCTGTCGCTGATCATTGTACGTCGACGGTCGTTAGAATTCATTATTATTAGAATATTAATAAATATTATTAGAATATTAATAAATATTATCTGAAAAACAAAAAATTTTTTAAAAATAATAAGGTAAAAATGTGAACGCGACAAAATAATGAAAAATAAATTGTGAACGCGATAAAAAAATGAAAAATGAGTAATTTAGGACATGTCGAGGCCGAGGCCAAAAATATCGAGTCTCGACTTTTGGCCTCGAGTCTCGATTTTCCATAACACGAGACTTAACTTAGTCGTTTTCTTTAGTAGCTTTTTCGCTTCACGAATATTTCTATGCATTAGCAGAGCTGGAATTACCGCGGCTGCTACACTCAATTTTAGCGATAAAACCCACCCGATCATGGGTGAAATCACTTAGTTTTATTTTTCAGCTGGGAGAGCTCCTCTCCCATACAAGCTGATTTGCACCTTTGTATGAATATAATTATACCAACTCTCCGATCAGCCAGACTCTAGACTCTTCGCTCTAACACACTATTTCGCTCTTAGCTTTCTCTTTTATATTTTGTCCTAAATGTCTAGCACTGCAACAGGAATAATAGAAATATAATTGAGAGAGAGTGTACTTTCTTGAGATATTACACTCTCTCTCTTCCCCCGCAGCTGGGTTGTTGTAGTTTGTGACAGCCATCCCGCTGTCACACTATTTCTCTTTTCTCTAACACAGCCATCTGGCTGGGTTAGAGAACTTTCTCCTGCACAGACTCAACCGTTTGAGTCAGAGCAGTCTCTCTTTATTCACCACACTATCTCCCTTATTTCTTTTTCTATTTTCTCTTAGTGGGTGTTTAGTAGGTGATTCGATCGATAATAAATTTTGTCGCGGGAAGAGGTTGGGTTAGAGAACATGCACAGACTCAACCATGTTGAGTCAGTGTTGTCTCTCTTTATTCAACACACTATCTTTTTATTTTCTTTTTCTATTTTCCCCTAGCGGGCATTTAGTAGGGGATTCAATCGATAATAAATTTTGCCGTTGAAGCTGGTTGAAGAGAGGAGGAAACCAGCCGACATATATTCAATTTTATTTCAAAGCTATTAAAGCTCGCGGTTGTGCGAATGGATAAGGCGTCCGCCTACAGGCTGAAGGATGGTGGTTCGAAACCGATGGTGGAAAATTAATTTTAAAAATAATTTTATTAGGTTTTGGAAAAAAAAACCCTTCATAGGGTTTTGGATTGGCTGGGAAAAAATTTACCGAAAAACCCTTCAAAAGGTTTTGGCTGGTTGCACGTGAATGTCACGTGGACGAAGGAAAGGCTTTGAATAAAAGCCTATGCCTTTTTGAAGAAGAAGAGAGAATCAATCGATAATCCAAGTAGCATTATATAGTAGTAACGTACCTTAAATAGAGGTATTTTGTGCATATTTCGGCAAATTTTGCATATTTAGGTGCATATTTTGAGCTTTTTGGTGCATATATATGCGCATATTTGGCGTTTTTCCGTGCATATTTTGTCAGGCCCTAATTATAAGGTACCCCTCTGACTAAAAATCTTGTATATTAAATTGAGGTATCTTAAATAGGAGGTAAATTTAAGAGTATATCCTAAATAGAGGGATTCGAGACTTAATCCCGACAGAAATACCGAGTGGCCTTTTGTCTCATTGTCTAAATGTCGTACAGTCCAATTGTCGTCCACTTAAATAAACGACCAAATGACGATTCTATAGTGCTTAAACGACTTTTCTCTAATAATGGCACTCAAAGGGCAACTAAAAGGAGACAAGAAAGCCTTTTTGATTGCGCAACGCACAGCAGTATCGCAACGCACAGCAGTAACTACTTAACTTTCTATTTCTTCTTTCTTTCGTTCTCTAACTGTCTCTCTTTCTTTTATGCACTCTTTTTTTGCGACTGCGAGAACAAATTTTAATAAAACTTTAAAATCCCATATCTTCGTTTTTTTCTAACAGATTTTAATTTAGTCTAACAGTTTCATAGATAAGAGTTTTAAGATCAATCTTGCAAAAAATTAAGGAAATTCTCCTTTTTATGAAGAAATTTTCCTTCAGAAACTTTTTAAAAAATTTTCGAAAATTATTTTTGGATCCGATTCGAAAGAGCTTCGAAAACTGAGTCGAACAATTTAAGGATCAAGTCGATCCGACATCCTTGGACCGAGATATAGGCTTTTGAAAATTGAGAAAGAGAAGGGCTCGAAAAATTCGATTTTTCAAATTATATGTCATTCGAAAGAGCTCGTCGAGATATGTCGAATGACACCAAAATGACGGCTCAATCGAACTCGTGAGCCGAGATACAGACTCCTAAAAATCGAAAAAATAGTATTTTGAAGAGCTCATAACTTTGTTAAAAATGCATTTTGGCTTTTCAAACTTTGTAGGATTGTTTAACTATTATAGGCCTATAGAAATGCAAAATTTGAAAAAATTCGGTCGGGAGGATCAAAAGATATAAAATTAAATTAATCCCTCTAGTAAATGAGAGAAAATGTCCTTCTGACCCTTTCTCTTATTAACAATTAAAGTCAGACGCACGAGAGATGCAATAGAATGTGGAGAGTACATAGATATTTAATTTAAATTTTGGCGTAATGTTTAAGGAAAAGAGTTAGCTAGTTTTCGCGCGTGCGTCAACGGGGTGGACCTGCTGTGGCAACGTTGAGTGGCTTAATTTTCAGATTTTTTCTAAATTTTTAATTTTTAAAGGAAAATTATTTTAGAAAATGCAGGCAGCAAGAAGGTTAATTTCTCTTCGTGAAAATAGCATTTTGCTGGAAAGTAATGCTCAATTGATTTCTTTAAAAATTGCAAGGCATCTACATGTTTGGTTTCCGGATGCTAAATTTACGAGAATGTTCAAGGTTTTGTAGTTAATTGGTTTTTGGCTATATTTGGGGTCATAGGGGGGTCATGGGTTCGAACCCGCTTAGGGTCATTTATTTTTTAAGTTGCTTGAAAAGCTAAAATGTGGCCATTTTAAGCACATTTATTTTTTGAATTCGGTAAATTTTTTACCTCAGAAACTCATCGTTTAATCATTTCTGAGTTCATGGGGAGGGAGGTCGCGGGTTCGAACCCGCTTAGGGTATATTATTTTTTAAGTTGCTTTAAAAGGCATATTTAGACCATTTTGAGCACTTTTATTTATTTTCTGACTCCTTGCATATTATTTCACCCGAAATTTCGTTTAAATCATATTGACCGTCATGAGGAGGGAGGTCTCGGGTTCGAACCCGCTTAGGGGCAGTTATTTTTTAATTTATTAAAAAGCCAAATTATGACCATTTTGAGCAGTTTTGCTTATTTTTGGGCTCAGCAAATTTTTCCACATTAGCAAACCCCTATTTAAAACCGTAATGATTCCTGAATTAAAAAGTCCGCAAAATTTGTCCGCAAAAATTTTTTTAATTTTTTTTTATAATTTATTTTTAGGAATTTGGTTCAACTCCCAGAGCAGCACATCAAAGTCTTTTGGTATAATTTTTTAAGTTGTTAATACAGTCAGACCTCACTTTTAATATACCCCCTTAATTAGGTTGGCATCTACTTTGGGATAAGGCCCGAAATCCGATTCGAAACCAATCCTGCTTTTTTTGTTAACCCGGCCTATTCCTCTACCTTCCACTTAGTAGTCTTCAAAATTCTTTTAAGATCGTGTTTCGAGTCGGAAAAAGTCCGGGTATCGAGTACCCTTGGCATCCCTGATCTGGATCCGTGCCTTGATTTGTCAGGGCCAGAATCTATTCTTTTTTCATTGTTCCTTGATTCAAGGTCCTCAACCTTATATCAAGGGTTTTCCCAAATAGATCAAAACACTGGAAAAACACTGGATCTCTGATCCAAGCCGATTCGGGTCTAACAAAACTCTTCGAAAAAATCGGGGTACGAGGCCCAGAAGTGTGTCTGCTCCCTTTTTTGCCTTATCCGACAATTGTACGGGACGTTTGTCCATCTTAATCCGCCCAAATCCTTTATCTCACAATTATTTGGATTTGACCTCCTAGATACTCTGGATTGATCCCAAATCAATGTCAAGGTTTTTTACGAGGTTTGACTGTGCCAACTCCATTTTTACAAAATTCCCTCCAAAAAAATTTTTTTCAGCGTGAAGCCGGTTCCGTTGAACGTATGGATCCAGATGATTTAGGCAATCCTAAAGAAGTGTTAAAATTGCTTGATAGAATGAATACCTCCACATGTATTTTTTTGAATTTTTTAAATTAAAATTAAATTTTTTTTTCAAAAGTTGATGGAGACTTTGGATATCCCAGAGAAAAGAAGATTGATAATATGATTTTAAATTTTGGCCCAAACCACCCGGCAGCTCACGGCGTTCTGCGACTTATTTTGAAATTGGAAGGAGAGGTTTGATTTTTTTCCATTTTTTGGCTTGTTTAGGGAACACTTTCCCAGTTGTTGGGACAACTTCCGTCTCCAGTTTTCCATGTTTAGTACTATATTACAGGGGCGTATCAAGGGGTGGGTTAGAGCCCCCCCCCCCCCACCCGAAATCGACCCCTAGATACGACTTTGATAAATTATGGCATCCTTTTGGGGTTTGGTATTCGGTTTTTTAATATTCGGCTTCATACCGTTGGGAACAATTTTTTCGATGAAAGGAGGTGTTGGGGAGTTGACTATTAGGGTCGAAAACAGAATTTTTTGTCGGGGATTGGGTTCAGAGAACGTCGTGAAAATTATTGTAGAGCGCGATTGCAGTCAAGGGACAGCCCTATATAAAACCTTTATGTATGTCACGAACTTCCCTTTAGGATTAGGGAGGTTCTCCTTGGCCGGGATGTGTGTTATGGCGTTTGGCGTCAATTTTTGGCGTTTTCCGTTTGACGTGTTTTTTTCGCCAAAAACGCCATTATTTAGGTTGCTTGTAACTTGTCACTAAGTTTTTTGTCCGCAAATTTTTCAAGAGATCGTAAGTTTCGTTTAAATTTGTCAATTTTTTTTAAAAAGTCTGCAAGTTTTGTCCGCAATTTTTAATTTTTAGGTAGTTATCAAAGCAGTTCCACACATTGGACTTTTGCATCGTGCAACAGAGAAATTGATTGAATATAAAACATATACACAAGCTTTGCCTTATTTTGATAGATTGGATTATGTTAGCATGATGTGTAATGAACAGGTTTTTTTTGTTGGTTTTTTCAAAAAAAATTTTTTTCAATTTTTTAAAGGCCTGGTCTCTAGCAGTTGAAAAATTGTTGGGAATTGATATTCCGCCGAGAGCTAAATGGATTAGAAGTATTTTTTTTGTTTTTGTGTGGAGGGCAAGGGAAAAACCTCCTTTTTGGTTGTGGGTTTTTCCAGTAGGTCAAATGACCCATAAGGTCGTCCCTATTGATCAATTTACCCAACAGGTCGATTGCAAATATTTGGGGGTTTAAGAAGAGTTTTTGGATATTAAAGGTATAGCGAGGGATTTGGGCGGATTAAGATGGATTTGTTAGTGTGTTAGGACATAAGACAGAAATTCTTGTCTAAATCTTGGATAAGGCAAACGGGTCCAGGCAAGCGTTTTCCTGATCCTGAATTTCATTTACCCGTCCAAATAGTTGGATTTGACCTCCGAGGGTTGCGGACACTCATTTAAGCATTAAAGGGAGAAAACCTTTTTGTACTTGATCATTTTTTGATAAAGAAATAAATTTTAAGATTTGCGGACAAAACTTGCGGACTTTCTGTGAATCCTAAGAAAGAACCTTTTTTCCCTTCAATTTAATTTTTATCAATTTTTAGCCCTATTTGCTGAACTAACTCGAATTCAAAACCACATTATGGGAATAACTACGCACGCTTTGGATGTTGGTGCAATGACCCCCTTCTTTTGGATGTTTGAGGAACGTGAAAAATTATTTGAATTTAGTGAGCGTGCAAGTGGGGCGAGAATGCATGCAAATTATATTCGGCCTGGAGGTTTTTTTTGGAATAAATTATTTTTGGTTAATTAACAAGGAGATAGAAGGGAAAAATTTTTGAATCGCCAAAAAATTTCGGAACACCCTCCCCTCCCATTTTATTCCCCTTGAAATTTGACTCATGGATACCAAGGGCGTAGCCAGGGAGAAGGCTGTTCTTAAGCACCCCTTTGTAGGGAAAATCCGGAACGTCTTGTAATGCCAAGGGCGTATCCAGGGGGGCTGGGGGGGCTAGAGCCCCCCCCCCCCCCGAAATGGAGGAAAGAGGGAAAAAAATTAGTAGAAGGTTGGTCGAAAAAGTGAAATTTTTACGCCTACGACCCTCAAATTTTAAAAAATTTTCGCCTGCGGCGCTAAAAATGGAAGAAATATGGCTTCTTGAGTTTCAAATTCAAAAAAATTTTCGCCTGCGGCGCTGAAAAGATAAAAATTTATGTACAAAAAAATTTGCGTTCGGAACGCCGCCGCCGAACGCCAAAGTGCGTTCGGAACGCCCAATGTTAGCCCCCCCCCCCCGAAACCGACCCCCTGGATACGCCTTTGCCAAACGCTTGAAATAATGCCGTTTTTTCCGGAAACCATTTTCCGGAACGAAAATTTATCAACTGACCCTAACCGAAAGTGTTGGTATTTAGCTGGCATTTCCATCTTTTTCTTTGGCTTGGTATTTCAACCGTTTTTGGGGGCTTGGTATTTCAAGCTTTTTGATATTACAATGCTGGGTATTTCAAGATTATACCGAAAAACGTTTCATGTAAGATGAATATTTCAAATTGAGGAAAATTTTGCGGACAATTTTTGCGGATTTTTAAAACTAAATTTTTTAAAATAATTTTTAGGAGTTGCTTGGGATATTCCTCTTGGACTTTTGGATGATATTTATGATTGGTGTGTAAAATTCCCTTCGCGGATTGATGAACTTGAAGATGTTTTGACAGATAATAGAATATGGAAGAAGAGAACAAAGGATATTGGAGTTTGTTTTTTTTGACAAATTTTAAGAAAAATCCGCAAAAATGTTGCAGACAATTTATACAGATTTTTATTAAATTTGGAAAAATCCTCAGATTTTTTTGCGGACAATTTTTGCATTTTTTAATTTGAGAAAAATCCGCAATAATTTACTTAAGGCTTTCGGATCTTTTATTATATTTGAAAAAGTTTAAAATTGTTATTGGATTTATTAAATTTAATAAAAATCCGCAATAATTTGCGGATTTTAAAATTGAATGCTAATCTATAGGAAATGTCCACAATTTTTTGCGGATTTTTGTCAAGTTTGAGAAAAATCCGCAACAATTTTGCAGACAAGTTTTGACGATTTTTTAAGATTTGAAAAAATCCGCAAAAATTTTGCGGACAAGTTTTGCGGATTTTTAAATTTAATAAAAATCCGCAAAAATAGTCCGCATTTTTTAAAATAATTTTTTAAAGATTGTTAAAGCATCTGACGCTCTGAATTGGGGATTTTCTGGTGTTATGTTAAGAGGTTCTGGTATAAAATGGGATCTTAGAAAGACGCAACCTTATGATGCTTATTCTGAAGTTGAATTTGATGTTCCTGTTGGTACGCAGGGTGATTGTTATGATAGGTTTGGATTTTTTAAAATAATTTTTTATATGGAACGAGCCCATTCCCTCGATATTCGTCGTTTAAAACATGAAAAAAAGTTGTAGAATTTGAGATAAATTTTGCGGTCTTTTTTTTTAATTTAAGAAAAGTCCGCAAAAACTGTCCGCAACTTTTTTAATGACTCTTAAATTATAAAATTGTCTCAAGTTTTATAAAAAAAATTTTAATGACTCCTCCTACGGGTTTTAAGTTGCGGACTTCTCTTAATTAAAAAAATGTCCGCAAAATTTGTCCGCAAGTCTTATAAATTTTTTTTTGATTTTTCATGGTTCGGCATGTCTCGTATCGCCCTCACTTTTTATTAAATTACCCAACTTTGTTTAAGATATTTGTGTCGTGTAATGGAAATGCGTGAAAGTCTGCGAATTATTCTTCAATGTCTAAATAAAATGCCTAGAGGAGAAGTTAAAGTTGATGATCAAAAAATTATGCCTCCGAATCGAGCAGAAATGAAGGTTTATTAATTTTTTTTAATTAAAAAATAAGCACAAGTTTAGAAGAGACGGTTTTTTTCAGCTTTTTCTTTGTCCGCAAAAAATTTTTTTGTCAGCATAGACACGTTTCTGTCTCATCAGGGCGCCTTAAAAATATTTTTTAATAATAGGAACACCATCTTAGGAAGCTTTATGTTAAAAAAATATTTTTGCGGACTTTTTTTGCGGATAAAATAAAATTAGTTTTGTCCGCAAAAAAATTTCCTTTATAAAAATGGTCTCTTTGTAACTTTCGCTGACTTATTTTGTGCATACAAAAATAAAAAAATTTTTCCGCAAAAAATTTTTTTGTCAGTAAATTTTTTTTGTCCGCAAGAAATGTCCGCAAAAATTTTTTGTTCGCACAAATTTATTTTTTAATACAATTTTAAATTAATTTAAAGGAAAGTATGGAAGCATTAATTCATCATTTCAAATTCTTTACTGAAGGATTTCAAGTTCCGCCTGGTCATGTTTATGTTCCAACAGAGGCGCCTAAGGGGGAATTTGGTGTTTATTTAGTGGCTGATGGAACGAGCAAACCTTATAGGTTTTTTAATTTAAAAATTTTTTCAATGAAAGGGGGTTGAGAAAAAATTTTCAAAAAAAATATTTTGAAAATTTTTTTAATTAAAAAAAATTTATGGGGGTGTATCACCGAACCCTCCATCTCCCATTAATCGCGGTCTAGTGTGTTAACCACTACACCACAGGAACGGACTAATTTTGAACCTAACAAAGGAGAGTGCCTGAGGTCGAGTTATAAACCCCCAAAATTTTATTTTCCATTTATAAACAATTTATACTCAATTATAAATGTGTTCAGCGGTGGTTCAGTGGTAGCGTTCTTGAATTTCCTTTTTTCCCCCGAGTTCGAATCCTTTTTGGTGAAATTAATTTATTTTTACACAATTTTAGTCTTATTAATTTTGTGATTTTTATCAGAATGTTTTTAGCCAAAAAATTTTTTAAAGACTTTTTTAAATATTTATTTTTAGGGTGTTCCAGAAAAAGCCTTGTGGTTATTCCTTTTTTTTGAAAAGTGTTTTTAAGAAATTTTTAAAAAATTTCAAAAAAATTAGAAAATTTTTTAAAAATTATAAAAATGAAATTTTCAAAAACAAAAGCTAAAATTATGTTAAAATAAATTAATTTCCCGAATCATGATTTGAACTTGGGGGAAAAAAGTAAATTCGAGAACTCTACCACTGCACCAACGAAGAACACATTTGTTTATTGAAAGAATTGTTTATATGTAGAAAAGAAAACAGTGGTGGATCCTAAAACTTTGGGGGCTTATAACTCGGTCCCCAGTACCATTTAGCGGAAATGGTGAAAATTTCATAACTAAAGTAGGGTATGATCTATCTGTCTACCAAATTTCATTCCAAAGTCCCGCGGACACCTCAGGCACTCTCCTTTGTAAGCGTTTGCGTGTCAGCCAGCTTTGTTCGGCTATAACTTTTTTATGCCTGATCCATCCAATCTGAACAGATCTTATATCATTCGAAAGCTATTGATAAGCACTATCTTTTTTCCAACTGGATGGATCAAGTCTGATCACTCTATTAAAAAGTTATAACCCGTTAAGTTCAATTATTTGGCATTGGTGATCAGACTTGATCCAACTAATTGGAAAAAAGATAGTGCTTTTCATGAGCTTTCGAATGGTATAGGATTCACTCCGATTGGATCAGGACTAAAAAAGTTATAGTCGTTCAAAATCGTGCTGGCACCCAAGTGTCAACAGCCCTTAACCCACTTAACCACAAAAAAATTTTTTTTCAAATTTTTCCCAAAATTATTTAGATGCTTTATTCGTGCTCCAGGTTTTGCACATTTGGCAAAAATTCATGATATTAGTTATATGCATTTAATTCCTGATTTGGTAGCTATAATTGGAACGTTGGACGTTGTTTTTGGAGAAATTGATAGATAAATATTTAGGAAAAAAGCTTGTTTATATTAAATTTATGTATTTGTTTTTTTGACAAAAATAATAAATTAGGACTTTAAAATGTTTTGTTGGAAAAAATGTTTATTATTATTTTGTAATACTTTTTCAACTATAACGACATTTGCGTACACCGTTAGAAAAACGACTTTTGTGTACACAGACAAAAATCGACGTTTGTGTACAACGACATTTATGAACAAAGAACTTTCACTAAGTATTTTTAGCACTAAGTATTTTAAAGAGTAAAACAGCGGGTTAGTACAATATGCTTATGTTACCACGATAGCTGATGTGACCCAATATCCGTTTGTGCCAATTTTGGGCCAGTATCCATTTGGTCCAATTTCAATGGTCTTCAGTTTCGCCCCGCAAATGTCGGCTTAAGAAATGTTTCCGTTATTTAAAAATCTTTTGCTTTAAACCCCGTTTCAGTTCATCCTTAACAAAATAATTGGAGGAATTCCATGTTGAGAAAATTGGAGGGGGGGGGGACTTTCGAAGCGGAGAGGCAGGGGCACTGTTGAAGGGGAAATTCCGTGACAGTCGGAATATGTTACAAAAATTTATTCCTTTCCCTCTCTTTCACCTTTAAGTTGACCACATTTCTTTCCTTTTTTAGTCATCGGAAAGGCCATAAGAGGGAAGAGAAGGATGCGAAGACCAACACAAAAAAGGGGAAGCATAGCCTGTAGGCTTTGGCCCTACGGTGACTGACCGGCCTTTTGCTGCTCTCACACACTTTTCCCCCTTTTTTGACTAAAAATACAACAGCCACAGGCCTTTAGGGCGAATCGATTGGACAGGTTAAATTATCCCTTTTTTCGTTCTCTCCCTCCATTTTCTTCTCTTTTTGGGAAAGCGGACAGTAAATTGCACTAAAATGACTGTTTCCCCTACAGGGTTAACTTTGTCCTAAAAAATGCCTGAGGCGAAATTTCAAAAATCCGCAAATAACGCCCCTTAAGTGAAACTTTTTTTGCACCTTAATTTACCCTTAGGGCAATGCTTTGAATATTTTATTTTTTGTAGGAAAGGCTGTTTTGTAAGGGGGCTGGGGTCAATTGGGCGCGGACAACTAGGGCGCCAGCAAACTTTTATCGGCTATAACTTTTTTGTGCCTGCCCGATTCGGATGAATCTTATATTTATCATTCGAAGCCCTTGAAAAGCGACATATTTTTTCCAACTGGACAGATCAAATCTGATCACTATCCAAAAAGTTATGACCCTTTAAATGGAATTATTTTGTATTTTTTATTGTTATCGTCTTCTAACTTTTTAGTGAGTTGATTTGATCCATCAACATGAACACAGACTTGATCCATCCAATTGGAAAAAAGATAGAGCTCATAAAGGGCTTTCGAATGCTATAAGATTTGTTCATATTGGATGAAGGAATAAAAGTTTATAGTCGACCAAAGCTGGCTGACGCCAAGCTGGCCGCGCCCAGTAACCAGTTCCTTTTAGTTTTGGGGTTTATAAAAATTTCCTTGCTTTTCCCTGTTTGAGTTACAAAATTTCACAATTAGCCCAATTAAAAGGGCATTAACTCTATCAGTGCCTAAGTGCGCTATATCCTTTTCCCATAGAACTTGTGCACTTCCCCCTCTAGACATTGTTTACTATATTTTCCCCTCAAACAGTCAAATCGACTAAAAAATTTTTTCACTTTTGTACACCCCCGGCGGGCAATCCTTGCTTTCCCTCCACCTATCACTTGTAATGTTGACAGTCAGGCAAACAAGCACAAAAAACGGCAGGTTGAGAGGGACCTGGCTGGCAGCAACGCCCGGCTGGCAGTTTTTTGTTTGTTGTGTTTCTTTTTTTTCCCAAGCGCATCACCAACCCGCAGCCAAAGGGAAAATATGATTAGAAGAAAGGGAATGAATGTTGAGCAAATTGGAAGGGCGCACGCTTAACCCACAAGGTAGGGGGACGATTGGGTATAGCTGCTTCAGTCTTGAGGTCATATTTGGGCCATAACTTTTTTGATTCTGGACCGATTTAAACGATTTGTGGATCAATCGAAAACTCTGAATGTGAGGATTATTTTATCTAACAAGACTGACTTGATCAGATAATCCTACCAAAAGTTACACATGGGTAAGTACGCGCAATCGTGATTTTTAATCGTTTTTCGGCTATAACTTTTGATAGCATGATCTGATCAAAACAATCCTGCTGGCTAAAATGATCCTCAAACCAAGAGCTTTCTATCGATATAAGACTTATTTAAATCGGTTGAGAATCAAGAAAGTTATGGCCCAAAAGTTACAGCCAAATAAAGTCCAGAAATCACGATTTCGCGCCTTACCCAAATGTAACTTGTTGTAGACTGATCTGATAAACTCAATCCTGCTGGCTAAAAAGTTCCTCAAATCAAGAGCTTTCGATTGATATAACACTCATTTAAATCGGTCAAAAATCATAAAAGTTGTGGCCCAAAATACACCCTCAAGACTGAATCGTCCTTTACCGTCAACCCACAGCGCCATCGGCGAAATTCATTCCTCGCCTCTTCGCAAACATTCATTCCCCCTACCTCTTCTTCTTTACTATCCACACATCATCTCTTTTTCTTCTCTTGTTCCTCCCAGCCACTGATTGTGTAAATAGGGAAAAAGGAAAGTGAATGTTTGGCTGCCGGCGGGCTGTTGTTGATGATGGCCCAGCCGTCTATACAGAAGTACTGTCAGCAGCGCATCACAAAACTGGGGCCATATTGACAAATACGCCGCTATTTCTCATTATTCCTCATAAAATTTGCTCTTCCAATATCTCAAAATTTTTTAATTTTTATTTTATTACAGACGAACCTCATTATACGATACCCCCTTGGGATTAAAATCGACCTTATAATGAGGGTGTTCATAAACGGGAGGTGGCTTAAATCTCGTGTCTCGGCCTTCTCTAAATAATGGGTTGTAGGAACTGACATAGAAGTTTATAACCGGGGGTTACGAACAAAACTGAAGAGGTGTGTTCGCAAATGTCGTTTTCTCTGTAATGTCCGCAAATGTCGCTTCCTTCCTCCTTCGGATTTAAAAATCGTATCCTATAATGAGGTGTTTATAATGAGGGGTATCCTAAATTGGAGGTATCTCTTTGTCGACTCCCAGTAACCAGTAAGGGGGCATCTAACATCCAGCATCCAACAGGCATAAAACGCCCCAGAGGGCATCTCTCTCTAACCAGTGGGTACCTCACTAGATACCCCTCATTATAAGGTACGATTATTCAGCCTGAGGGGATATCATATAATGAGGTCTGACTCTTCTAATTTTAAGATTTTAAAGTTCAAAAAAGTGCCTTTTCCTTAAATTGCCTTATTTTCCCTCATTTTCTGCCTTAAATGACAGCAACCACCAACAGCTCAATTCACATCAATTTGGAAGAACCCAACTCATCTACAAATAGCCCACAACCGTTGGAACAACAATTAAGCCCGTTATTGCCTAAAGAGTCTGAATCTGTTGAAAGGAAGGTGAAAAAAAATTTTTTTTAATTTTCAAAAATTTTAAAAATTTCAAAAAATTTTCAAAAAAATTTTTAAAATTTTCAAAAAATTTCAAAAAATTTTCAAAAAAAATTTCAAAAAAATTTCAAAAATTTTCAAAAAAAAATTTCAAAAAGATTTTCAAAAAATTTTCAAAAAAAATCAAAAAAATTTTCAAAAAAATTTCAAAAATTTTCAAAAAAAAATTTCAAAAAGATTTTCAAAAAATTTTCAAAAAAAATCAAAAAAATTTTCAAAAAAATTTCAAAAATTTTCAAAAAAATTTTTTAGAGGCCTCTAGCCATTCAAGAATTGCTTGAGAAAAAAAGAGCCAGGTTGGCAACAATTCCTAAGCAAATTCAAGTTGCTGATAATGGTGAGGAATTTAACTTTTTTTACTTTTGAAAGCTCAGAGGTGTGACAGACATTTGCGAAAAAACTAAAATCCATGTCCGTAAATGTTGCCTTATTATTAGTGTTCACAAATGTCGCTCTCTCAGTGGGTGTTTGCAAATGTTGCTCAATTATTTTTGTCCGCAAATGTCGCTCTCTTAGTACTATCTCTTAGTACTGACCATTATGAACCATGACAATTTATGGGTGAGGGGGTTCTTATATTGAGAAATAAACACCATACTCGTGATCAGCACCCTTTATTACCCCATATATGACATTTTGGACACTACTTTTGGGGGGTGTGGCATAAGGGATAAGTACCGGCGTTCGCAAATGTCGTTTCTTACTAGGCGTTCGCAAATGTCATCTGGCACTCCTCTCTTTGCCAATTTTTCACATTTACCGTAGTTTAATTGGTTAGCTCCTAACTGCACCTTTCGGGGAGACCTGGGTTCGATACCTCTCGACTGATATTGCCCTTATTTTTAACAAAAAATTTTTTTTCAAATTTAGACAATTCCAACGACCTCCAGCACATATTTAATAAATTTTGCGAGACAAAACTCGACCAGAACAAAAATAACGAGAACGATTTTAACCAAATATGTGAAGACAACGGCATGTTTTACAACGCAAATGGAGGGGAAGACGTCGAAACTGCCAGTTGTAGTTCCGGGGGATGCCCCTCTTTTAACTGGGCGTTGTTTGAAGGCATTTCAGGGTCCATTACACCGTCCATTACTTCACAGAAACAACCGAAAAATGTTAAAATTAATAATTCAACGACGCCTTTATTGTCTTCTTCTCTCAAAAATTTGTTGGGATTTTCTCCTACTTCTAGTATGGAAATTGGTGATAATGCGTTGGCAAAGTCTGTCCCTTGTGATCGGTCAGAAAATTATTTTTAAAAAGATTTCGGTTTGGTTTCTGTTGGACCTCACTATCTGCAAGCTAAATAAATCCATGAGTAAAAACGCCAAAATGGTGCCAGGCCTAATGAAATACAAAATGGTACCTTGAGGAGAAAACGACAAAATGGTACCAAGGCTAAAGAACGACAAAATAGTACTTAGGCTTGGAGGCGACAAAATGGTACGAGGGTAAAAAACTACAAAATGCTACACATAGTAGAGACGACAAAATGCCACACAGGGTAAAAACGGTAAAATAGTACGCGGCAAGACGGTATAAGGGTTTTTAAATGAGGTTAAGCATTCGCCCAAGCCCACTAAATCTCACCCGCACAATGGCCCACTAAATTTTAGATGTCTAGTATTGGGTGTATCCTAAAGTGAGGTCCAACTTTGACTTTGAAACATAACAAGAAAAACTTTAAAAAATTTTCAGAATTTTTGCCCAAGTTCCAGGCAGACTTTCTTTACTTTCAAATGTTGTAAAATATAAGATGACTGTTGGAGAGGTGAAGAGACGATTAATGGGACCTGAATCTTTTAATTTTAGGTAATTTCAACTAAAAATAGTATTGGAAAATAGGAGAGACATTAATAAAGCGAGAGATTTTATGGCTAGACAAAATGGTACAAAGGGTAAGAAACGACAAAATGGTACCAGGGTTTAGGAACGACATAATGGTACCAAGGCTAAAGAACGACAAAATGGTACCAAGGCTAAAGAACGACAAAATGGTACACAGGGTAAAAACGACAAAATGGTACAAAGTCAAAATGGTACCATGGCTAAAATGGAAAATCTCTCCACTTTTTCCACTATTTTTATATTCAGAGCCAAGTCGTAAATCCACAAAATTTAAATAAAATTTTATAGCTTGTTAGGAGCATTATTGAGACGTGCAAAAATGCCAGAGAAAAGTCAAATGCTTATAGAAGAATTAAATCAAGTTGGGCTTTCTATTCCACGTGGAAGACGACGTCTCTCTCAAGTTACCTTATTGTCTGCTTTAACTGAGGCTGAAAGTTTACAGCTTGCTAATGATTTTAAAAAGGTGTGTGTCTGTGTGTTTCACGTAGGGTTTGGCCTTCCAAACCCCGACCTTTTGGCCAAAACCCGACCCGATTATTTGCAACCCCGATAAACCCCGATTCGGACATTTTTATCCGGAAGGGTCAGGGTCCATCTACACAATGTAGACGAAGTTGGAGTTGAGGGGGGACCTTGAGACCCCCCTGCTGATTCATTGAGACCACCTCCCTCTGTTGCTTGTTTGAGCAGACGAAAAAGGGCAGGGTTATTCGGCCTAGCTTTTATACTACCTTAAGTTGACTGTTTATATAGCAGGGATGGGAAAAGTCTGTCCGGGTTTCGGGTTGAAGAAGGACCGGATTTAGGGTTTCAGTTGTCCGCAAAAAATTTGCGGACAAAATTTTTGTCCGCAAAAAATTTGCGGACAAAAATTTGCGGATAAAATTTCTTTCTGCAAAAAATTTGCGGACAAAAATTTTCGTCCGCAAAAAATTTGCGGATAAAATTTTTGTCCGCACAACAAACACCTTTATTTTTAACAGATTACAGAATCCGAATTCCCTACAAGGCTTATGGCTATAGAAGCACTTGATTCATTCAAACAATCAACTCCTTCAATCTTTCCTGGTACTTGTGATAATGAAAATTTATATTCAATCCGCTTGCAAAAGTTGCAAGCTGCAATTAAATTAACTAAACAATTTTTGGAGTTGATGGGAAGAGATACAAGTCCAATGGTGGAAAATGTAATTTAAAAAAATCAAAAAAAATTTGTCCGCAAAAATTTTTGCGGACATTCGCAAAAAATTGCGGACTAAAATTTTGTCCGCAAAGACTGTCCGCAAATTTAGAATTTTAAATTTCAAATTTTCGCTAAGGAACCTTCAAAAAACGTAGAATTTTTTATCCGCAAAATTCTTGCGGACAAATTCTTGCGGACGTCCGCAAAAAATTTGCGGACAGATTTTTGTCCGCAAAATATTCACAAAAACAAAATTTGTCTGCAAATTAAAACCCCAAACTTTTATTTTTCAGAATATGGAACCACTTCTTGACGAGGAATTACAAGCACCTCTCTCAACCTTTTCAATGTTAACCCATGGATTCGGTATTTAAAAAAAAATTTTTTAATTATTTTTAAAATATTTAGGCAATCCAGCTATCCAAGTTGGAGTAAATTGTTTTTTACGATTTTTAGAAGAACAAGTAAAAATAATTTGTGAGCAACAAGAACAAAAAATAAATTTATTTCCGAATGTTAAATAAAAATATGGGAGGGTCTCGCTAGGGCTGTTGGTTTCAAACCGAATCGAAAAACTGAAAATTTTAGTTCGGCTTCGGTTAACCGAAAATTTTGTTGAAACCGACAACCCTAGATATCCCTGTAAGATATGACCCACTTTGGTATGAAGCAATTGTAGTTTATAATAAGTTATCTGGGCCAGGGATGTAGGACAAAATTGTCGCGTGGCGCGCCAAACTCCAATTTTTCAAATTTTGAAATCACGCCAAACGCCAGAACGCCAAAAACAACGTCAAAACGCCATGACGCGCATTTCTGATCTGGGCTAGTCTCTCAATCCTCATCAGAGCTTTCACGAGTAGGAATGGCGGATCCAGCTATTCGAAGATTTCTGATTCGGATCCTGCAAAAAAAGGAATTTCCCCTAACTTCTTGCCAAAATCTTTCTTTCTTTTTTCTTAAAAGGAAGAATTCTGGCTTCTTGGCTTTCCATAGGGTATGCCCACTCTTGCTTCCCATCTCCCACAACTATTTGTCAACTAAATCTAAAAAACCACTACAAAAGCTTCAACTCCAAAGGGGTCTCTTAGAGGTCAATATTGGCCTGCTCAGTCTAAAATGCCAAAATGTCTACTACTATTTTTTTGAGTTTTTTCTCTATTCATTATTGCAATATTATTCACTTAGCAACCCTTTTAATTTAAATTTCACTTAAAAATTTTGTCTTTAGTCCCCTGTGATTTTCTATTAAAATGGCAACTTTTTTATTTGTTTGCAGCCTTAATTTTTGAAATAAAAATATAAACTTTGTTTTTTAAGAGTATTTTTGGCTTCACTCCGACCCTTTTTTTATGGGATGTTGAGAATTTTTTGAAGGAAAATAGGCTAAAATTCTTCTATTTCTGCTAAAAAAGTCAATCTTTAGGGGTGTATATTTAGTCTCAGTCCTCGGCGGGGTTCTTTGCGAAGACCGAGGTTCAGAGACCCGATGTCAGCAAGATCGAGGTCGAGGTTTGAAAATGGGCTTCTGGTGAAACTCTAACAGGGGAATGACCTTACTTTAACGTGCCTATTTGGGTGTTGATCTCTAGGGGGTTGATCATTTGGGTATTGACAATTTTTAAAGTTTCCCTCATCGCCAAGGCAACAAATGAAATTTGAGCTAAAAATCCTTTTAAATATAATAGACTTAAATAGACTAACGGTCACTCGCTCTTTGTTCGATAGGGACTTATTGAATTACACCGCGCAAAAAGCTCGTTTTTTAGTATTGCCTTTGCTTACCAAATGAAAAAAATTTCATTTTAAAACCTAGAGAATGGCTTTAAGACTCAACTTTTTCCTTCATATTTTATTAACCTGTTTTTTCATCCAAAAATCACTTGGGACCAAATGTCCCTCGGCCAACTGCCCAACGACCAACTGTTCTATGACCAATTGTCCCCCGGCCAACTGTCCCCCTACTAAATGTCCTATAAACTTAAATTACAAAATTGCCTATGCCAATCCCTCCTCTAACTGTGAGCTTCCAACGGACCCAAATAAACTGCCCCCATCAAGTCTTGAAAGCTGGTTTACTCGAGAAATGTTTGACGACCTTTTTCCATTTTCCAATCTTGGCTGGGGACCCCACCCCTGTTCACCCTACTCTTTCGAGGCTTTTATAATAGCTGCTCGTTATTTCCCGCGGTTTGGGAAGGAAGTAGATTTGAAGAATGGTTTCACAGCGAGGGAGAATAGTCGAAGAGATGTGGCGAGCTTTTTGGCTCATGCGATCCAGGAGACTGGACTAAACGATGTTTCAGTCTACCAAACGAGGTAAGAAGTGGAGCGAGTTGTGAACAGACATTTGCGAAGCGGCATTGAGGATACCCTCTAAGCTTTCTGAGTTTGGTACTACTACAATCGAACCTCTCTTCTACATACACCCACTGGGCTTAAAAACTCGTACCTTATAATGAGGGGGTCAGGCAGCCTTATAATCAGGCAGCTCTCCCACCCATTGGCCAACCAAATTAAAAACGCAAATGGTCTGTCCGTAAATGTCGTTTGTTCGCAAATGTCCGCAAATGGTCTGTCCGTAAATGTCGTTTGTCCACAAATGTCGTTTGTTCGCAAATGTCCGCAAATGGTCTGTCCGTAAATGTCGTTTGTCCACAAATGTCGTTTGTTCGCAAATGTCGCTAACACAACTATAAAATAGTGGACTCAACTCATCACAAGCGGATGCCTGTTTCTTCCGCGGCGGCCTCTATAACTGGTTTGAGGGAGGGCCTGTCTCCGCGTTCTTGGCACCCTCAACTAGCATGAAACCTGAAGGAGGGGAGAAATGTATTGCAAGTGGAAGGTACTGTTCCCCTTCCCCATTTTATGGGTGTGGAAATGAAACTGATGGAAAATATTTTAAAAGTTGTTACTTTGGAAGAGGAGCTATTCAGGTATTTTAAAGGACCTAGGATACCTTTAAGGACAGTAATCGACCCTTAAATGGGTTTTGTCCGCAAATGTCTTCCGCAAAAATGTGCCTCTATTTATGAATCGGCGTTCCGTCTCGAGGACATATTTTTGACCATAACTTTTTTGAATCTAAACCGATTTAAATGAGTGTTATATCAATCGAAAGCTTTGGATTTGAGGATTATTTTTGGCTAACGGGATTGATTAGATCAGAGCATTCTCAAAAAAGTTACACTCGGGTAAGTGCGCGAAATCGTGATTTTTGGTCTTTATTCGGCCACAACTTTAGGTAGTATGATCTGATCAAATCAATCCTGCTAGCTTAAATAATCTTCACATTCGGAGCTTTCGATTTATATAAAACTTATTTAAACGGGTTAGACTTAAAAAAGTTATAGTCCAAAAGTTACAGCCAAATAAAGACTAAAAATCACGATTTCACGCACTTACCCAAATGTAACTTTTTGTAGAATGGTCTGATCAAATCAATCCTACCAGATAAAATAATCCACACATTCAGTGCTTTGGGTAAGTGCGCGAGATCCACCACTCGCCTTACTCGCTTTCGATTGGTGCAAAAATTATTTAAATCAGTTAAGAATTAAAAAAGTTATGGCCAAAACTATACCTATAGACTGAAACTGCCTTTAGGTTCTAGGTCATTCTCCTAGGTTGTTGGAGCTGCCTGTCGCTTGGGAAGCTCCATCATCCAGACGCATCTTAAAATTGGGTTGCGTCTAATATTGAGGGTATCCTATAAAGAGGTCTGTCTAATTTTTCAGATTTCATACAATTACAATTATGGCCAATTTGGTGAATGGCTAAAAACACAAAACATTAGCGCCGACTTGATAACCCACCCAAATCTTGTGCTCACAAAGAGAGATCCACCACTCGCCTTACTCGCCTCTTTGTGGTTTTACATGTCTCCACAACCCCCAAAGCCGGCTATGCATGATATAATTCTTGGTTAGTATTTGATGGTTCTTTTCCACAAAAATACCAGTCAAACACAAAAATACCAGTCAAACCTCATTATAAGATACTCCATAAGGGCTGAAAAGTCGTATCTTATGAAGTGTATATTAAATGGAGAGCATCACTTAGTAGCTCTCCCACACAGTGCCAACCAAGTTTTAAAAGGCGTATCTTAAACTGAGGTGAACCTAGTATTGGGGGTATCCTATATTGAGGTGTTAAATAGAGGGGATCACTTGGGCAACCCCCCCCCCCCCCCCGAACAACCCTACTTTTTAAAAATATTACCCTAAATAGAGCTGTACCTAGTATTGTAAGTATCTTATAACGAGGTGTATCTTATAATGGGTGTTCTTAAATAGAGTCATCCCCAATGGCCAACGAAAATTTTAACAGGCGTATTTTAAACTAAGGTGTATCTTATAATAAGGGTATCTTATAATGGGTATATCTTAAGAAGGGTATCTTAAATAGAGGGTACTTAAATAGAGACCTCTCTTACTTAATGGCCGACCTGATTTTAACTGTGTCCAATCAAATTTGAAAAGCTGTATTATTGAGAGTATCTTATAGAGGGTGTATACTATAGTAAGGTTTTGGAAGGACAAAGGAAAAGGACCATTTCACCTTAAAATATTTAAAGGTCAATGGAATGCTGGTAGTGAAAACGAAGCAGCAGGGTATTCCGGCCCCGTCTTTGGCCCTACAAGCCTTATAATTAATAATGAATGCACCGGCGAAGACCCAATAGCTCCAGGAAATGGTGGAGAAAACCGGAGGATTCGAGCGCTTAAATGGCTTTGCAACTATTTTGGTGTCCCTGTGGATAGGAATGAGTCTACACTTACCTGCAAAATTAAGTTTTCAGTTTTTTAAAGATAAAGTCAAAGCTCGTTATTAGAGACTCCTCTTGGGACTGTAAAATTATACCTTATAATGAAGGGTACCTTAAACGAAGGGTATATTAAATTGAGGGGTCCTAATAACGAGGAGTATCTTATGTCGAGGGGCTTATAACAACCGTTCCTTATAACAGGGGTACCTTATAATGAGGTATATCTTATATTGAGGTGTATTTTATAATGAGAGGTACCTTATAATGGGATGTATATTATAAAGGAGCATCTTATAATGAAGGGTACCTTATAATGAGTGTACTTATAATCAGGGGTATCTTATATCAAGAGTATTGCCATGGGTGGCTCCTATGATGAGGTGTATCTTAAAAAGGGGTATAGCTTAGATTGTACCTTATAATGAGGATTATCTTAAATGGAGGTAACGCTTCAATTTCACCTCAATTTAAGATACGTTAATTAAAATGAGGTTGGCCATGGGGTGTGGGAGCTGCCCAATCGATACCCTCTATTTAAGATACCCCTCATTATAAGGTACGATTTTTCAGCCCTCGAGGGGGTACTTAATAATAAGGTCTAACTGTTCTCTTCGGGATTTTAGATATGCCTAAACGCTTTGATCAAATACCACAGAATGTCAGTTGGGAGCCAGATTGGTCAACAACATGGAGGGACGACAATCCATGCCAGTGTGCACCGGCAACTTATGCTGGTCTTTTTAATTTTAATTTAAAAAATAGAAAATATACAGTTGAACCTCATTATTAAATACGCCTTTGGGCTTGAATGATCGTATCCTATAACGAGGTGTATCTTAAATAGAGGGTATCACTTGGGTAGCCAATAATCAACGAACCTGCTTGGAGAGAGTTCGTGTCAGACAAATAATACAATGCTAAAAAACGACAAAATGGTACAAAAATAAAAATCGACAAAATGGTACCAGGGGTAAAAAATGACAAAATGCTACCACGAGTTAAAAAACGACAAAATGTCACAAAGGCTGAAAACGACAAAATGGTACCAGGGGTAGAAAACGACAAAATGGTAACAAGGAGTAAAAAACGACAAAATGGTACCTAGAGTAAAATCGATCTTAAACTGAGGCGTGCGTATCTAATATTGGGGGTATTTTAAAATGAGTGTGTATTTAAAAACGAGGTTCTTCTTATTTTAAAGGATTAATACCCTATTATCAACCCGGCTTCTATCCTCCACACTTTGTGAACTTAAACGAAGAAAATCGTCAAAAATGTGAACAAATGTTGAGCGAGGAAAAATATGCAAAATTATTTGGCTTGTTGGACAGTTCAGCAACTGGATGTTTAAATTTTACATTAAATACAAAAGAAGAAAATTTCAAAAATAATTTTAATATTCATCTAGAAACAAATACAAGCAAAATTTAATGAAAGAAGACAATGTGGAAAAATTTTTGGATCTATCAGGGTTATGAAGGGAGAATTAGGATTAAAAACAAAAATTTATTTTTTAAAGTACTGTCCGGCAAAATCGATTCCGGATCCGGAAAAGGAATACCGGATTTTGTACTAATGCAAGATTATTCCACATCAGGCCGGATTTTCTCAGATTCGGTTGAATATTTTCCTGATCGTTAGCCTTTTTCGGACCCGGTTCCGGATTTTTCCGTCGAGTATTTTCCGGATCCGGACAAATATTTTCCAGATCTGTTAAAAACCTTCAGGATCCAGTTCCGTATTTTTCCTGACCCGTCAGAATACTTTCTGGATCAGGCCTGTCCGGAAAATAAATCGTACATCTCGAAAAATCCCCGGCTTGTGACCTTCCATGTTCTGGAAAAAACCGACCGGATCCGTTTCGGCGCCGGACACTATTAAAAAAATATTAAGCGATATCTGAATCCAGAGAAATTATAAAAGAATGCAACATTTCTAATAAAGAATCGATCGCTTTTGTTTTTGATTTACCCGAATCACATTTTGAGATATGCCTGAGAGTATAGAGAAGTTCTGAATTATTTGAATATTGCAGAAGAGCTAACATACAAATATCCTAAAAATAAAGATTGAAATGAAAAAATTGCGGACATCTGCAAAAATTTTTGCGGACAAATTTTGCGGATTTTATTTTTTAACACCCAAAAGCCATGTAAACAAAAATAAAGAAAAGACCGAATTCTGCGGACAAAAAAATTGTCCGCAAAAGTTCTGCGGATTTTATGTTTTAACTACAAAAAGCTACGTCAAAAGACGAATAATAAGAGAAAAAACAAAAATTCTGCTGGCAAAAAACTTATCCGCAAAATTTTTGCGGACAGTCCGCAAAATTTTACCAAATTTTGCGGACAAAAAACTTATCCGCAAAATTTTTGTGGACAGTTCACAAAATTCTTGTGGGTAGTCCACAGATTTTTTAAGCTAACCCCAACTCACAAACGTCAAATCCCCAGGCCAGAAATAATAAAAAAAATACCTTTAGACCACCTCCATAAGCTAACGTTGGAATTGCAAGAACCAACGGAAGAAAGATTGGAAGAGTTTGTCCAGTAATTAGACGAGCAGCCAAGCCCCTTTCCAATAAAAGATTTAAAAGGCGAGTGCAAAGGTACTTATCGGCCAACTGAAAAAAATTTTTAGGGAAAAAAATTATTTCAAAAATTTTCGAAAAATTTTTTTTCATTTTTGCGGACAAAAAAGTTGTCCGCAAAATTTTTGCGGACGTCCGCAACAAAAGTTTTTTAAATTTTTCCAAAAAAATCTTCAAATAAATTTTTTTTTTTTAACTTGAAAAAATAAAATTTACATAAAGTAATGATGCGCATGTTTGTGCATCATCTACAACAGTACAATCAATGCCAAAAGGACAGCCAATTGAGAAATGCTTAAATTTTAAAAAATTATTTTGGAAGATTATTTTGCAGACAATATTTGCAGATTTTTCCTATAGAATTAATATAATGAAAAATAAAAATTGCGGAAAATCCGCAAAAATTTTTGCGGATTTTATAATAAGGAAAAATAAAAATTGCGGACTGTCCGCAAAAATTTTTTGCGGATTTTTCCACCCCAAAAAATAATTTGCAGACAATTTTTGCGGATTATCCGCAAATCCTATTTTCAACCCAAACACATGGATACCAACCAGTTAAAACAATAAAATAATACCAAAAATTTAATAAAATCCTCTTGTGAACAACAACAATTTTCCTCTTCCGAATCAAAAATAAATTGGTCTTTATATTCAAGTTTTTGAATAAATTCGCTTCCAAACATTCCCTTAAAAATTACTTAAAATTAAGGCATTAGACTGCTGGGTCCTATCCTGGGACTAAAAATTTTTTTAAAATTGGAGATGAAAATATTAAAAAAAATGCTGACAGGTTTTGCGGACAATTTTTTGCGACTTCTCCCTATTATTCATTAATCGTAGACCACATTTTGGGCCATAACTTTTTCGATTCTTAACCGATTTAAATAATTTTTATATCAATCGAAAGCTCTAAATGTGTGGATTATTTTAGCTAACAGGACTGATCTGATCAGATCATTCAATAAAAAGGTACACTTGGGTAAGTACGTGCAATAGTGATTTTTGCTCTTTATTTGGCTGTAACTTTTGGACCATAACTTTTTTGATTCCTAACCGATTTAGATAATTTTTCTATCATTCGAAAGCTCTGAATGTGAGGATTATTTAAGCTAACAGGAGTGATTTGATCAGATCATCCTACCTAAAGTTACGGCCAAATAAAGACTAAAAATCACGATTGCACGCACTTAACCAAATGTAACTTTTTATCGATGGTCTGATCAAAGCAATCCTGACGGATATGAAACTTATTTAAATTGGTCAATTATCAGAAAAGTTATGGCCAAAAATATAGCCTCGGGCGTCTACAAATATGGCCTATACGAAAACGTCCCCTCTACTCTTAAATTAATTTCTAAAAAAATTAAACCGAAAAATATTCATTAAAATTGCACAAATCTTCTTTCAAAACCGTCAATAAATGTTGTCCTCTACTATTACGAAAGTTGAGAATTTCTTCTGTTGAATTTTCAAAAATTTTTTCAAGCAAAAGACACTTTTGGTCGCTTTTCGAAGCTTCTAAAGGTGTAAAGTTGCTGATTGATGTTGTTGAGGATTCTAAGAGTTGGTGGGGGAATATACAGGCTAATGTAGCTATTATATCACAACATAAAGTAGCCTTAAATTTTTTTAAATTTTTAAGAAAAATAAAACAAAACCCTAGAAATGATTAGAACCCCCCCCCTGTGTACTGGAAAATTGTCTCTTATAATGAGGTGTATGTTAAATAGAGGGTTTGCTTAGACAACTCACATATATACGGCTAAGATACAAATATCCTAAAAAACGGGGAAATATAAAAATTGCAGACAATCCGCAAATTTTTTTTGCGGATTTTCTTTAATATCATATCTTTTGTCTATAGATAAAAATGTATCTTAATCAGAGGTTTATCCTATATCAGGGTATCCATAGTGATATACAATTTCATAAAAATAAAAACCTCTGTACTTCCATCTTCAAGTGAAATTTCATTTTGCGAACATTTGCGCAACAAATCTCCAAATACATCAGAAATAGCTTCAATTGGCCGAAATTTTAAAAAGAAACGAGATCTCCGTCCAGGCTGCCGAATTAAAATCTAAAATAAATTTAAAGAAAAAAAAAGATAAATTTTTTGCGGACAAACATATTTGCGGACAAACATATTTGCGGACAACAATAATGTTGCGGACAATATTTGCGGACAACAATAATGTCTCCAAATTTTTCTCAAAAAATCCGGAAGATTTTTTCTTTTAGAAATGCCCAATATTCTTGCGGTTAATTTTTGCAGACTTTTTAGACAAAGAAGAAAAATGCTCAGAAAGTGTCCGCAAGTAAAGAGAGAAAAATCTTGCAGACATTTTTGCGGATTTTTCTAAAGATATTAGAAAAGCCGCATAGATTGTGCGCATAAAATACTGGGTAGTTTCGAGAAAAGTAAATACCTTGCGGACAGATTTAGCGGACCTTTGCAGAACAAACATATCAGAAAATCCGCAAAAAATGTCCGCAAAATTTTTTTCGAAAAATCCGCAAAAATTTGTCCGCAAAAAATAAATTAAAAAATAATAAACCACTGCAGCCATTAATGTATAAATTCTTTTATTCTCCTCATCTGTAGAATCCAAAAGATTTTTTGTTGGGTCCATTTGTGTTGTAAGTAGAATATATTCACCCATTCTAGAATCAGCTAATAAGGCGTGATCAGACAAAAGAAGACGGCCAAAATCTCGGCGTACGTCACAACGACCACATGGGCGGGCATAACTAAAAATAAGTTGAAGAGGTAGGCCTCAGGGCAAATTTGTACATGTACGGGTTGATAATAATTTTTAATGTTTTTGTAACCAAAAAATCAAAATTTTTGATTGATGTTAAAAAAGTTATGATCTAAAAACTAACTTTTTCAATAAAATCTGATTTTTCGGCACTTTATCGAACAAAACTTTCTTACCAGTCAGTCAGGAATTTTGATTTTTTAGTATATTGTAGCCTATTTAATGCCTTTCCAATGGAACCAAGAGCAAAAAAAAAGTGACAACCCCCTCATAAGTTATAGGATCCGGGACTCAGTTGAGTCGGAAACCAATTGAGGTGTACCGACCCTTTATTATAAGATATAATTTTGTTCACCCCAAGGGAGTATCTAAAAACGAGGACCGATTTTATAAGAAAAATTATTTTATAAAAGACCGATTTAATAAACAATCCCTTCTTATAAGCCTCGAAATAATAATTCGTTGAAAATTCATTTCAAGCAATAAAGGCAATCCACTTTGATGACAAGAAAGTCGACGCAATGCTCTAGCCAAACGATTATCCATTTCTGGGGCTTCACTTATATATTGAACAAGTAGAGTGATTACCTAGAGAAAATAATAAATTTTATCATAATTTTGAAGTTGCGGACACTTTTTGCAAATATAATTTTTAAGGACAAAATTTGTCCGCAAGTCTAGGAAAAAGTCCGCAATTCTAAAAAAAATCCCCAAAAAATTGCCCGCAAGTTCGAGGAAAAATCCGCAAAATCTGTCCGCAAGTTGAAAAAAGGTCTGCAAAATCCGTCCACAAGTCTAAAAAACCAAAAATTGTCCGCAAGTCTAGGAAAGTCCGCAAGTTGGAAAAAGTCCGCAAATTTTGTCCGCAAATTCCGCAATTTTTTTTATTCCGCAATTTTCCGCAATTTTTTTTTATTCAAAATAAACCTCTTGATTAATCAAAAAAATACTCTGCTTTTCCTCCTTATGTGAAAAATGAGCAATTAAACGAATTTCAATGTGAACCAACTAAAATAAAAAATTTAGAAAAATTTTTTTTAATTAAGAAAAAACCTTTTGCATCAATCGCAATTCTTTTTCAAATGATAAATTGTCATGCTCTGTAACTTTTTCTTCTTTATTTTCAAGTAAATCAATTGCTGATGGATCTAAAATAAAATAAAATTTTGAAAAATTGTAGGGATAAAGGAGAGAAAGAGAGAACTTTTCTTGCGGACTTTTCCCAACTTGCGGACAAATTTTGCGGAGTTTTCTTCAGCCTTGCGGACTCTTTTCAGCTTGTGGACGGATGTTGAAAAATTGTAGGGATAAAGAATAGAGAGAGAGGATTTTTTGCGCCGAAAAATATGTCCGCAAGAAAAGTACTAAAGAAAAAATCTATAAAGAAAAGTATGCAAAAACATATGTCCGCAAAAAGATGTTCACTAAAAGTCCACAAAAATATGTCCGCAAAAAATGCAAAGGAAGGAAGAAAAATACACAAAACCCGGAATCAAAATCCTTAAGTACGCAAAAAAATCTTGAAAAAATCCGCCCCCCCCCCCCCCAAAGAAAAGTCGCAAAGTCCGCAAAAAAATGCGCAATAAGTCCGCAAAAAGGTGCTCACAAAAAGTCAGCAAAAAATAAAATCCGCAAAAATCCTTGCTATCAAAATCAAGTCAAGTTACTCCTCGTATTTTAACAAAAACATTTTATACCATCAGGCTCAACTTCTCCAGGCGCTGCTTGATTTGCACTTAGCGGCGATAAAGTATCTCTCGTATAATGTAAATAATCATCAAGTAAAAAAGAAGTTGAGGGAGTATAAAAAGTTGCTGGGGGAGGAGAGGAAGAATCATTTGGTGGAGAAGCACTAGGGCTTGAAGAGAAGTTTGATAAATTGCAACTGGAGGAAGGTGACATGGCTGGTGACCAAGCTGGATTTTTTACCAAGTAGGAATAGACTAAATATAAAATTATAAATATAAAATTAAAGTTTATATGTGGAATTGTCAACAAAATGCGGTGAAATAATTTTTGTTCATCCACAAAAAATTTTTTTGTCCGCATTAATCAGTTAGTCCGCAAAAAATCAATTTATCCGCAAAAATCTGTTTATCCGCAAAATTTTTTTGTCCGCAAAAATCTGTTTATCCGCAAAATTTTTTTGTCCGCAAAAATTTTTTTTGTCCGCATATTTTTGTCCCTTTTTAGAAAAAATTCTAAGAAATAACTTAAAAAATCACCAGCAGAAAAGTCTTTGCAAAGTGGCCAGAATTGTCTATCCTTCTAAAAAATTTTTTAAATTTAAAAAAATTAAAAAAAACCTTTTGCCTATCATTATATGGCTGATCAATTATAGCAGGAAATAAAGGTTTTTGTTCTGGAGAAATATATTCAATTTGGCATTTGTATGCTGTAGAGTCCAAATAGCATCGAATATGATTGAGAACGCAAGGGATAAAATTGGGGTGCTAAAAAATTTAAAAAAAAAACAAAATTTTTTAAGAGTTAAAAAAAACTCATTATAAGAGACTCCTCGGGTCTGAAAATAAAGTATCTTAAGAGGATTATCGATTAGAGATACCAGAGGCGGGAGCAGGCCAACGTACCGCAAGCCCAAGGTACCGCAAAGCTATAATTTCGTTCAAAATTGTCAAATACTGGACGCCCTTGTATGGTTCGATGCATCTCGAGGAAGAGGAATCGAACCATACTAGGTCGTCCCGGACTAATTTTGAAAAAAGTTAAAGCTTTGCGGTACGTAGGGCTCGTGGTACGTTGGGGTGTATCCTACCAGAGACTAAGCGGGGTGTGCGCCAAACTAGGACCCACAGCCCCTTTGGATATACCTAGTAGAGATCGAACCAAGTCTGGATCAAGGGCTGGGCTTTTCCCGTACCCAGAGTCCATGCACAGGCATTTTTTGACCTTCCTGGGTTTTTCCTGAGCCTGGGAGTTCCTGCTACAGGCTAGGATCCGGCCCAGGTCAATAACCCCAGGCCCAGGTCCAGGAACAAGCCTAGGCTTTCAAAAATACCGATCTCTAATACTTAGATAATAAGGTGTTGTTATATAAGATGTATCTTAGATAGAAGGAAATTTGTACCCTAAATTGAGGTTGAAGAGAGCACAAACTTTCAAAAGACAGTTCCCGTCTAACCCCGTCCAGACAAAATTTTGAAAATTTGTACCCTAAATTGAGGTCTTATAATGAGTTTTACGACTGAAAAAAACTAACCCTAATAACAAATTCTAGAGACTCGTCATGTTGAAGAGAGCACAAACTTTCAAAAATTGTAATTTGAATTTTAATATTTGGAATTAATTTAAATTTTGTTTCTCCAGGAGTCTCTTGATAAGGCTCGACTCGTTCCAATATTTTGTTCAAAGCACTATTTCCTAGGTCCCATTCTTCAATACGCATATGTCGACGAAAATAACTGTCCTGAACAAATAGAGATTATAAAATATTTGAGATTTGCGGATAAAATTTGCGGACAAAATTTGCGGATTGAAAATTACGACGATCCGGCATTTGCGACGAACAAAATTTTCAAAGTAAGACTTGCGGATAAAATTTGCGAATTGACATATACGGGCATATTTTTCGGACTGATAGTTGCAATCTGACATTTGCGGACACAACTTGCGGATTTTGCGAACTGTCATGATTTTTGCATTTTTCCGTGTCCGCAAATATCCTTTATCTTATACGCAAATGCTAATTCTGTTCGCAAATATCGCATAGTTAATTTTAGCCGCAAAAATATCGTGGTAATCAAATTTTAAATAAAATTTTCAAGAAGGGAGCCTACCCAAAATTTTTTAAAAATTTCTTCGCAAACCTCAAGAAAAGAACACAGGAAACGGCAGTGAATATCAGTCAATTTTTCCTTGTTTTCCTTCAATTCAAGTATTTTATTTATTGAAGCTTCACCCAAAACTGAACGTAATTCTTGTGAACAACGAATACAACGAAGTATTAGTTCAATCCATTGACTTTCTAATTTATTATCTGATCCGTTTGGGCATTTTAGTAAAAGTTGTAAACAAAGTTGAACAAAATCGCTAGAAAAAAATTTTTTTAGCTCGCCCGGAGACCAAGGGCTCTATCGGACATCGCCTAGGTAAGGGAAAAGTTTCGGAAAATTTTTCAAGTGACAGTTCCCTGGGAATGGACAAGGGCGTAGCTAGGGGTTTCTCAAATTCTCAAAAATTCCTCAAAAATTTCCCAGATTCTCAAAAATTCCAGCGCTTGCGGCGCTGAAAAAATAAAAATATGGTTCCAAAAAATTTGCGTGCGGAACTCTCCATCCCCGTTGTTCAACTTTTCTGCAAACCTTGTTCCTCGTAAAATCAGTCCACCCCGGTAGCTAAATTTTGTTTAATCCTTACATGGGAAAATAGGTACTTGTGTAGTTTACCCCCCATAAGCCCGAAAAAGGGAATCATACAAGTACCGAAAAATGGAATCATTGTGAGATAAAAGGTACTAAAAATATTGAAAAAAAATATAAAAACCTGTATTCCGAAAATTGTTTAGCAACCAATTGAGGATGAAATTTAAATAAATTACAAAAAGTTTGCAGAATTTCTGGTTGCTCTTGAAAAACGTCAATTTTATTATTTTTATTTTTAACCAAATTTTCTGCAATAAAAAGGCATCCCTTGGTACGGAGAACACTCTAAAAATAAAAATTTTCAAAAAAAAAATTTTTTTATAACTTTAAATGATTTTTTAAAAAATGTTTCATTGCGCCTTGCCGGAGATCTGAATTTAAATTGCCACATAAATCTGATCTTTTGGCTCGAAACAGTCAAGGAAATCTGAAAATGGGAAATTATGGACTACAGGGGGAAATTATGGACTTTTTATTTGCCGATTATTTTTGCGGACATTTTCTGCGGACTTTTCTTGCGGACATTTTTTGCCGACTTTTCTTGGGATTTTTTGCGGACTTACTTGCAGATGTATTTTGCGGATTTTCTTTTATTGCATATCTTTTTTACAGATTTTCTTTATTTCGAATATTTTCTTGCGGAATTTATATTTGCCAATTAGAATATTTTTGCGGACTCTTTTTTTAAATTGCGGATTACATCTGCGTAAAAAATTTTTTTCGAAGGCAGACACCCCCGATTTGGGTCCGTCAAAAAATTCAGAGTCTCCGGGTTCAAATTTAACCCAATTTCTAAAAAAATAAAAAAAAACCTTGGAAAGTTGGCTACGTTTAGAAAGCAATCTCAATATTCTCAATGCTTGTTCACCCACTTTTTGGTCATCCAATTTGAGACAATTGACCACTTTTTCAAGTAAAACATTATTTAACGCAATTATTTGAGCCGTTTCTTTTAATTCACACAAATTTCCGATAAGCCGTAAAATTGCTGTTTTGACTGGTAATTGTTCGTTTTTGGAGAGAAAATAAAGATAAAGACGAATTAGAGTGCTGTTTTTATCGCGAATCTTTAAAAAAAAGTTAAATTAATTGGGGAAAAGGATAGGTATCAATGGCGTAGCCAGGGGGTCGATTTCAGGGGGTGCCCAAAATGGGGGGGGGGCTTAAGCCCCAAAGCCCCCTGGCTACGCCCTTGAAGGATAGGTATAATGCAAAAACATCGATATACCAACCCCCTGCCATTAAAATGCCAAACATTGGAAATAGAGTAGCACCATAAGCCTGTAGGCGCGGGATCGTCGAGGATCGGGGTTTGCCTGGGGTAGAGTCTTCGGGGTTTGGGTCGTGGGTTTTGCCTACAAATTCATCGGGGTTTCGGAAATTTTTTTTGAACCGTATTTTTATTTTTTAGCGCCGAAGGCGCTAAATTTTCGAAATTTGGACGGTCATATGCGAAGAAATTTTTTTTATCAATCATATTCTCCTAATAATTTCTTCCTTAGCCTCCCTAGCTATGTCTTGCTTGACAGTGAAATTTTATAGATTTAATCAGAAAAATAATAGAACCCATGGTTGTTGGACGAGTTTAAACTGCCATTCTTGTAAAAAATTCAGCAAAAACTGTTATATATGGGGGACAATAAAATTATCAAAAAAAACCTCTACACAAGCCAAAACAGAAAGATGACACATATTAGCCAAAATACTAATAATTTCTTTGGTAAACAAATAAATTTCATCTTCACTCAATGAAAGATTACTAAAGAATAATTATAATAAAATCGAACCTCAATAGAAGACACCTTCCTTGGGGCTGAAAAATTCGTCTTTATAATGGGGTCTATTAAACAGAAGATATCGATTAGGAAGCTTTCTTATCCGGTGGGAACCAAATTAAATAAACTTAGTTTAACTGAGGTTATCTCATAATGGGAGTATCTTAAAGGGGCGTATCCCCATGTTACCCCTCCCCGCCCCCTCGAAATCGACCACCTGGATACGCCCTTGGTATCTTATAAAGATGTTGTTCCTTATAATGAGGTGTATATTAAATAGAAGGTATCGATTAGCCAACTCCGTCATTCAGTGGTCAACCAAATTAAATTTTATCGTAAACATAACTGTATTTTGTAGTAGAAATGGGAGTCGTTTTCGAATCGGGCCGAAGGTCGAGTCATTTTTTCAGGCTTCATTTTTATTGAGTCGGGCCGTACGAGTGTTTTTCCAGGTCCGGTCCATTTTGGCAACCCCTAATAATAGTAATAGGGTGCCTCATAAAGAGATCCGTTAGGTCGTCTATGTCCGTCTAATTATGCTACTTTTTCAGCCCCCGGGGGTGTCTTGAGTTCAAAAATTAAAAAAAAACCTTTTTGCTCCTTTATCTCGTTGTAATTTTTCATTAAAAATATTCATCAAATATTGCATTAAGGCATGAAAGCATTTTTTGTTTTGATGATTCAGAAAGGTTAACACACGCTCTTTGGTTGTTAAATGCTGGAAAAAATTTTTTGACTTTATCAAAATGTGAAAGAAATTTCCTTTGGGGTATTGGTCCCCTATCTATAAAATCCGACCTGATAGCAAGGGCAGGGGTTTGGGTCCAAATTCAAAAAAATTTAAAAAAACCTAAATATAGTTTCAAAAAAATTTGCGTTCGGAACGTCAAAGTAAACGACAAAATTTTGGCTCAAATCCAAGTTTAGCTTCCTCTGTGGACTAATAAACACTTGTTCTGATTCTAAAATTTCTATTTGAGTCATAAAAACCAAAATTCTTCAAATGACTCCAAAAATATCATGGCATTGTCCACTCAATTCTAATAGTAAGGACAGTTAACCTATTGGTGGAACCTTTTTCCAACATAACTCGAAATATTCCCCCTCTTTCGATCCTAGAAAAATTAAAAAAATTCGCAAACCTTTTTAAGTAAATAAAGCTCCTTAGTAATTAATTTAACATCATTCGATGCAATTGCACTAATAAAAGAATCGGGCTCAAATTCTTCTCCAGAAGGTTCTTGTATTTTTAATCGCTTTTCTGATGAAGTACCAACATCGGTTAAAGACGAAAATTTTCGCTTCAAATCCATTCTAGCAAAATTTTTAATAAAACCTCACTTTTAGACACCCCTATAGAAATACATACCTTATGAGGGTATACTTTAAAATGGAGGTATATCTTATAAGAAGGCGTGTCCTAAATAGAGGGTAGGACTGTACCTTATAATGGGATGTACCTTATATAGAGGGTAAGACTGTACCTTATAAAGAGTGTACCTTATAAAGGGATGTACTTATAATGAGGTGTATCCTATTTAGAATGTATCCGTTTAGGCGCTCCCTTATCCTATGGCCAATCGAGTTTTAAACGTATCTTAAACTGAGGTCTATTTCATACCGGGAGTCTCTAAAAGTGAGGTCCGATTCGGAAAATTTCTATGACTCCTTAAAGCCACAATGCTGTAAAGCCAAGAAAAACCTCCAAAAGCGGGTTGGGGTCGTTTTGGCGCCGGGCCGTTTTGGCGCGAGAACAGAAAAGTAACCCTTAGTCGAGACCTAAATTTATAAAATTTTTCTCAAATTTCTATAACATCCTTGACTACCTCCTCCAGAAATTTCAGAATTTTTCATCCAATATTTCCGAAGTTATAGTCGATAGACCTTGAAAAATTAGGCATTTTGCAGAAAATCAACATTTTTGGCCACAATTTCCGAAATTCTTGATCAAAAATTCTGAAATCTTTGGAGAACCTAGATAAAGGTACGAGAGTTATTATTGTAAAATTTTATCATTTTTGATAACGAACTCGCTTTCTTATAAGCTCGCGCCAAAACGGCCCCGCGCCAAAACGGCCCAGTCCCCCAAAAGCAGCCGAAATGCCAATTTCTACTGTTTGGCATTTCGATGGTTTTGAAGGTTTTCTTTGGCTTTTTTCCACGCTTTGGCTGGGTAAAATAAAAAAAAATATTTTACAGATATTAAACAATTTAATAAATTGTTAAAACTGTAAGAGAAAAAATAACTGTAAAATTTAAAAAAATTTTATTTAAAAAAATATTTATAAATATCACATTTTTAATAAAAGTCATTTGGAATTATGAAAGAAAAATTTTTGAAAAGATAGAATAAAATTTAGAAAAAAAATTTTTTTTAAACACCCCTATAAATTGTCGCAAAACGCCCCAACTTTTGTCCTTTAATGTAAAGAGAAATATGAATCATATGGGAACATTTAAAAAATTCTTAGGGTTAAAGAATAAAATGGAAGAGAAAGGAAAGAAAAATGTCATCCAAGAAAAAATGATATGTAAGAAAAAGCAATTCGAAAAAATCAATATTAGAAGACTTCAAACCCGGGCCGGGCCCGAAAGCGGGTTTACCGGCCCGGTAGCCCGGAAACCGGGTATTTTGATAAAATCCAATTTTCCGGGTTTTCGAGGTTTTTAGCCCACACCCCCGGATATCCCAATTAACCCTCCCCATCCTTTTCAATTGGATATTTGGGAGGAAAAGTTCTGGCGTTCCCCCGCTGAAATCGACCCTCTGGCTACGCCCTTGCGATCCGGCCTATCACTAATAAAGAATAAAAATCTAAAAAAAACCTTTAAAAAGAGCCAAAAAAATTTTTTTCAAAAAATTATGCACGTCCGTCATTTTGTACTACCAGTATGAGTTTCCAACAAACAAATCCATTCCTCCAAAAATTTTCGTTCATTTGTCAAATCTGGATGGTGAAAACCGTCGTGGAGACAATGTCTAAGCAAATCCAATTTCTTTTTTGGGTCCTTGTGTTGACAGGCAATTTTAAATTCTTCCATGGTTGCTTCGACAATACGTCCAAGACCACTAAAGGAGAAAAGAAAAAATTTTTTAGTGAAACGGTTGGAGTTGTTTTGGTGCGTGGCTACACCCTTGCTCGACACCTATTTGTTTCCAGCTTACTAGCCAAACCACTAAACCAAAGGCGTAGACTGAGGGGCTAGGCCCCCACTTCTCCTCCGATCCCCGACTCCCGAATCTTCCCGAGATTTTGGCCTCACGACTCCCGAGGTCATTTATTTACCCGACTCCCGTTTCCGGGGTTTTTTTCTTCTCCCAGCATCACTACAGTCCAAACCGCTTTATATACCCCAAGAATCAGACCTAATTTTAAGACGACTTTTAAAACTTCCTTACATATAAATCATATAATGATATTTGTTCCCCGACGAGGGAGGGCCTCAGAGAAAATTTTAGAGGAGGCAGCGACAAGGGCAGAGTGGGGAATAACTCTATCCAAAGTGAAGTCCGACCCAATAAAACCCAAAAAAAAATAAATAAAAACAAACTATAGCGTGTATAATAATTCTTGCCGGTCGCCAGACTCCTTTAAATGGGTAACATAATATTGAGCAGCATCAGGTCTTTCCATCAAAATTGAACGGAAAATTGGGTTGTCCAAAGTTCGTTTAATAAATTGGATGATCTAAATTAAAAGGTATGTTGTCGTAATTTAAACGCCGTGTACAAATCCACGGTTGTCTAAATTAGAGATCGAGCTGGACCAAGGCGTGAGTTCTTCCTGTACCCAGAGTCCAGGCCCAAGCATTTTTTGACCTTTTTGGGGTTTTCTTGGGCCTGGGGTTCTTCCTGGACTACGGGCCCAGGATCCGGCACAGGTCAATAAATCAAACCCAGGAACAGGCCCAGACTTTTCAAAAATCTCGATCTCGTCTAAATGCCAAAAAGTGGAAAGACGAGTTGCCCTCACCCATCCCAAAAAACGGAAAAATGAATTATGGAAAAGATGCCGAAATGCCAAACACAACAAAAACCGTCGAAAGACAAGCAAAAGTCGACGAAAAGCCAACCTATGTAAACTACGCCAAAAAGCCGTAGCCTCCCAAAAACCATCGAAATGCCAAAATTTGGAGAACTAATAAACAGTTCCAATGACAGGGCCATGGAGATTTAAAATTAAAAGGTTGTCGTAAAGCCTAATGGGGAAGTTTTGGGAAATATTGTTCTAAAATCATGGGGAAGTTTGGCATTTCAGCGGCTTTTGGTGGGTTTGGTATTTCGGCGTTTTGGCTATACGGCGCTCTACGAAATTATTTAACTCCAAAAAGCCCTAGAAAGTCTTAAAAATAAAACCGTAATAACAACGTCCCAATTTCCAGATTCTAGCCCTTCATCTAACAAATCAAGTTTATCCTTCTTTGAAATGTACAAGTCCAAGGATGTTGGCTCACAATTGCAAAGTCTTCTCACAGTTTCGTTTATAGGTAGAGGTTTGAATCGATTTTTATAATCTGCCTTAAAAATTAAAAATAATTAAGGTTGAACCTAGTTTTAAAATAAGGCCATATTTTAAGATCCGGACTTTGTTTTAAGAGATTATAAGATATATATATTATAAGATTATAAGATCCATTTATAAGATACGGCCCCGATATAAGATACTCTCTTGCAAGGGCGCAGCCAGAGTCGGATTTCAGAGGGGACACAATCGTACCTTATATTGAGGTGTTCGATTCAGCTTATCAAGGCGCATCGAACCACATCAATAATTCCCGTATTCGATACCTTTGAACGAAATTATAGCTCGGCGGTAGGCTGGGTTGTACCCATGCGCACCAAGTTAAGATACACCTCATTATAAACTAGGATTCTTCAATTCCCAAAGAGGCATCCAAAATAGAAGTTAAAAAATAATTAAAAAAAACCTCAAAATATTTTTTTAATTTTCTATGTTCAGCCTTCAAACGAGAATAATCCAATTGAATTGTAGAGTTGCTTGAAGTTTTGGTAGTGGAACAGATTGAATTATTTTCTGATTTGTTTGAGCTTTTAGCTGTTGGGCATGAAGAAGATTGATGGGAGGAAGGGGAAACCTGAAAAAATAAAAGAAATTTCGGCTAGAAAAATTTTTAAAAAATTTTTTAAAAATGAAAATAAACTCAGAATGGATGCTAAACCAAAATAGACCGTTTCTGTAATTTAACTAAATCAATTCCCGCCATAGGGGTCGAACCTGGCACCTATTTATTTTCAAGTCAACGATAAAACCACTAAACTAAAATTCCACCACAACCTTGCAAATAGTGGACTAAGAATCATTCATGTCAGGATAAAGAGGTCGATAACAAATTGAATTAAAAGGCAAAAAATAATTATTTTTACCAAGCGGGATCGAACCCGACACCTATTCATCTCTAGTTTACCAACAATACCACTAAACCAAAATTACACCAAACAAGCACATGACAAAAAATCATCATAAAGTGTGGCTGTATTCTATTTTAAATTAATTCCCCTGAGCGGGGTCGAACCCGCCACCTGTCTATTTTCGACTTTAGCCCACTAAACCAAAGGTAAACTAAACCTCAAACGGACAAAAAATCATTACGCTAACCACTAGAGTTGTTCCCCGTCCCTGAAAGTAGGACGGGAAAGTCGACCCCACCCCCGGGGGAAAGTCGACCCCAAATTCTCCCCGACCCACCCCGAAAATTTATCCACGTGGCCCTCCCACCCCCTCGTCGGGGAACAACCCTACTAACCATTGAAAACGGTGAATTTTTTGTTCCCACTTACACCTAGACCCGCCCCTTAAGGAAACAGCAATAATAATAAAAATAACCTCCTTAAGCTCATTTAAAACCGAAGCTAATTGTTGTTGCTGTTCACTACCAGAATCAGAAACTGACTGAGGCGGTTCCTTTTTTGCCTGGCTTCCCGTAGACTTATTAAAATTCCCATCAAAATCCTCAACGGCCACTTGCTCTCTAAAAACATCCGAGAGGGAATATGAAGAAGTTTGAGGCTGCTGTCCATTTGAAGGGGAGAAAAGGCCATCCCAAATGTCGTTATTTACAAAATCCTTAAAAATAAAAAAAATTTCCTCTTAAAATTGTTAAAATAACCAGACGCGAGGAACCATTTGCAGATAAATCCAGATAATCTTCTTCTCGAATGCCTACAAAATTAGACATTTCTCCACTAAAATGCCAAAATTCTGAAAATTTTTTTAGAAATTTCCCCCATTTTAGGGGTCAGTTGAGTCCCGGTCGAGTTGAGTGCCATCCAGCTTTGATCGGCATAACTTTTATATCCGCGATCGAATCTGAACGAAACTTATATCATTCGAAAGCCCTTGATTAGCACTATCTCTTTTCCAATGGGGTGGATTAACTCTGACCACTCATTAAAAAGTTATAACCCAATAAACGTGAAAAACATCAAATAATTGGACTTATCGAGTCATAACTTTTTAGTGACCGATCAGACTTGATCCAACCTATTGGAAGAAAGATAACGATTTTCAAGGGCTTTCAAATGATATATGAATCTTTCCGATTGGATCAAGATGATAAAAGTTATAGTCGATCAAACCTGACTAGCGCTTAGTTGGCCGCCTCTAGCAGAGACTCTAGTGTCCCCTTCCCAATAATTTTCTCTCAAAAACACAAATATAGACACTCGAAAAGGACATAAAGCATAAATATTATAAAATGGTCAAATTAAACATGTTCAATAAGAGAAATTTTGGCTTTACGCATCGACGTCTTTTTCCTTCTTTTCCTTAATTTTCTCTCGATTTAAGCTTTACTCTAAGCTTTCGTATTCTATATTCCGTACTATATTTTTGCTACCAGTATTAGTCAAAACACACTTCGCCAATGAGGGTAAAACCCACGTTTTTCCAATACTTTTGTAGACAAAACGTTGTTTTTTAGCCTTATTGGCAAAATGTCGAATTTGCGAAATATGTAAGACACGATATTTTTACTCGTTTTCTCTCGTTTCTCTCGATTTAAGCCTTACTCTAAGCTTTATTATTCTATATTTCCTGCTATATTTTTGACTCCAATTTGCCAATACACATTTTGCCAATAAGGCTAAAATCTCACATTATGTCACTATTATCAGTAGGCTAAACAAGGATTTTTAGCCTTATTGGCAAAATATGGTATGACGAAATTTGGAGAGGCACGTTATTTTTTTCCTATTTTCCCTTATTTTCCCCACGTTTATTGTTAAATTTTGGGATGTTTTTCAATAATTTTTTTCATTTTTAGAGGAATAAAATAATTTATGAATCGATTCTTTATGAAATTTTAATGTCAACATTTTCCTATTCAACACCTTCAAATATTCAAACTCAAAAGCTTTCAACAACTCCAATGAATTCTTCAACTGCTTCCACTGTTTCTAATAATCCGCAACAACCTAGAGATGTAAATTGGGTTTTTTTTTAATTTTTGGGGGATTTGAGAGATAGGGGGAGGTGTAATTCCAGGGGATTTTTATGGGACTTTTTTTTGTTTTTTTTTGTAAAATTTTTGCGGGGATTTTTATGGGACTTTTTTTGTTTTTTTTTGTAAAATTTTTGCGGACAGTTCTTGCGGACATTTTCTGTGGACTAGTGTTTTTGAGGACATTTTTTGGCATTTTCTTGCGGACACTTTTTGGTGACTTTTATTTTTGCGAACTTTTTTTTGCTACTTTTCGTTTGCGGACTTTTATTTTTTGCAGACACTTTTTGCGGACACCTTTTGCGGACTTTTATTTTTGCGGACATATTTTTGGATGTTTCTTGCGGACTAATTTTTACGGATTTCTCAGGCATTTTTTCACACCCTTTCAAATGCCTTTTGCTCCTCATTTATTTTTTAATTTTTAGTCTCCAAATTATTCCCAACAATTTTTGCTTCAAGGACACACAAAAGGTGTCGCTTCCGTCAAATTTTCTGCAGACGGACAACTTTTGGCTTCAGCCAGCGCTGATAAAACTGTTCGGATTTGGTCTGTAGAAGATGGAAAATTGGAAAAGAATATTCAAGGTTGTTGTTTTTTGTTAAGTAGGGTGCTTGGTAATATTGAACCGGACAGGCCCCCTTTTCCTCCCCAATTTTTCCTATATATTTTTGCAAAAATGGTCAGACTTCCTTTCTTCCATCTAAAAAGGAATTAATCCCTTTTTGCTTGATTGTAGGCAAAAAAGAAAAGAAATTTGGATGGAAGAAAGGAAAGGTCTGACCATTTTGCAAAAATATAGGGGAAGAATTGGGGAGAAAAAAAGGGGGTCTGTCCGGTTTAATATTACCTTGTCTTTTGTTAACACTAAGTAGGTTGCTTTCTTCCACATAAGCTTGGGGTTTTTTGGTGGTTTTGTTTAAATCTGCATTTGAGGATTTTCTTTTTAAGGCCCGTAATTTTTTGCGGACTTTTTCTGAAAATCCGCCAATTTTCTGCGGATTTTCTTTTGAGTCCTATTTTTTTGCGGACTTTGAGCTGTCCGCTCTTGCGGACTTTTGCTTTAGACATTTGGGAAATGTTCCAGTTACTTTTCAGGTCATAAATTGGGCATAAGTGACGTTTGCTGGTCATATGATAGTCGAATGGTTGTTAGCTGTTCTGATGATAAAACGCTTAAACTTTTTGATATTACACAGGTTTATTTTTTAAATTAAACTGAATTTTTTCAAACTTCAATTTTTAAGGGAAAACTGATCAAAACGTTCCGAGGCCATCAAAATTATGTTTTTTGTTGTAATTTTAATCCGCAGTCAACTCTGTTGGTTTCTGGCTCGTTTGATGAGACGGTTAACAAATTTTTTAAATAAATTTTAGGGTTATCCTACCCCATATTTTTCGAGTTTCCCACCTTTTGAGCTAACCCCCTCATTGACCTTCGATTGATTTTATTGACATAATATCCCAGTAAATATCTTTGGAGATACGAAAAATCCAAAACATATTTTTTCCTGGTAATCCTTGAATATATAATTGATGAATTTTTTGTGGGCAAATCTTTTTGGTTTCTCTATACTCGGAACCAGGGGTGAGACGGGTTACCCGGACTTTTTTCGTAACGAAACCTACCCGTGAAATTTTCGAAAACCCGTTCCATCCCTGCTCGGCACCTTTAACCTTACAATTAGCCAAAAATATAAATTTTATCAATTTTATGACCCTTTTTGTCCGCAAAATGTTATTTTTCAATTTATATTTTAAAGGTCCGAATTTGGGACGTTCGTTCAAGCACCTGTGTCCGTTCATTGCCTGCACATTCTGACCCTAGTAAATTTTTTTGTTCAAAAAAAAAGTTTTTTTTATTTTTTCTTTTAAGTCAGCGCTGTAGGTTTCAATAGAGATGGTTCTTTAATTGCTACAAGCAGTTATGATGGCCTTGTTCGAATTTGGGAAGCGGGTAGTGGTCAATGTATAACTACACTTGTTGGTTTGTTTTTTTAGATTTTTAGAAAGATTGAAGGGAAGGGGTTTACGTATTTTTTTGAACTGCCCATGTTGTTGGTCTTTTTTCATTTTTTTCGAGAAGAGTCGGCAAAAAGTTTTCGAAAAATTATCCGCAAAAAATTCAATTTGAGGGGTCATGGGTTCGAACCCGCGTGGGGAAATTATTTTTTAATCTTCAAAGAAAGACTAAGGAGCACCATTTTGAGTATTTTTAAATTTTTTTGGGTCCTTGTGCATTTTATTAGACAATAAAAATACCAAAAATTGTCCGCAAAAATTTTTATTAAAAATAAATTTTAAGATAATGAAAATCCGCCAGTTTCTTTTGTTAAATTTTCACCAAATGGAAAATATGTTTTGGCTGCTACAATGGATAGGTTTTTAAATTTCTTTTAAGACTTTAAAAAAAATCCGCAAAATTTTTTTGCGGACGAAAAAAATGTCCGTAAAAAATTTTGCGGATGAGAAAGTCCGCAAAAAATTTACAATTTCCAGTCAACTCAAATTATGGGACTATAACAAAGGAAAACCTTTAAAATCATATCAAGGACATAAAAACGAAAAATATTGCATTTTTGCCAATTTCTCAGTTACTGGAGGTAAATGGATTGTTAGTGGATCGGAAGATAATCAAATTTATATTTGGAATTTACAAACACGTGAAATTGTTCAACGATTGGAAGGCCATACAGGTTTTTATTTTTGGGGTATTTATAAGATAAACTTGCGAAAATCCCGCAAAAATTTTTGCGGACGAAAAAAAAGTCCGCAAAATTTTTGCGGACAACTGGTTATGGGTTCCCTAAGGCCGACCCTGTCTCACTTCGACCCTGTCTCAAAGGAAAGGAATTCTCTGGGGAAGGAGGGGAAGTTTCCAATCGACCACGCTACTTTCTCCGCTGGGAATTTCTCGCCCCCAAAATCACCGCAACTTCTGTTCCCCGTAGAATTGGTCACCGCTAGTGATCGAGCTTGATCTGGACCAAGGCCTGTGTGTTCCTGTACCCAGAGTCCAGGCCCAGGCATTTTTCGACCTTCCTGGGTGTTTCCTGGACTACAAGCCTAGGATCCGGCCCGGATCAATAAGTCAAACCCAGGAACAGGCCCAGGCTTTTCAAAAATCTCGATCACCAGTGACCGCCTCCGAAAGGTCCCACCCAGTTATAGACCGGATAAAAGCTATAAAAACCCTCTAACATTTATTTTTTAAAGATATGGTTTTGTGTACAGACTGTCACCCAACAAAAAATATTATTGCTTCAGGCGGGCTAGAAAATGATCGGACAATACGTTTATGGACGAGTGATTATTGAAATGGAGAGAACTTTTATGGAAGTATTTTATTTTTTTTAATATAAAATCTCAATTGTGTAAGAATTTTTTCCGATTATTTAATGGTTTTTCTGTAATTTTTTAATAAAAATGAGGCCAATTTTGTTTAAGAAAATTACGGACTATGCGGCTGTAAGCCGTAAAATCCGCAAAATTTTGTGGAAAAGTCATCAAGAATTTTTGCGGATTTTCTTAAAAGTTTAAAAACGTCCCCTTAAAAACTTTTCTAAATTAAACTAATAGGAGATATCCCTTGGGTCCTCAACAAGCCGCCGGCCGAAAAATTATCTCCTTGTCTCCGGACCCACTGAAATCGACCCCCTGGCTAAGCACTTGCTGGAGCGTAGACAGGCATTGGACCTACCTACATCCCTTCGTTAAGCTTAGAAATCTCAGAGGGAAATTAATTTAAATATTTATACATTCAATTCCACTACCAGAAACAATACAATTAAAACCTTTTTTATCTGCTTCCTCTTCGTTCAACTCTTTGCTTGTTCGATTAGGTAAAACAATCAAAGCTGCTGGGTCAGAAATTGAAAGGCAAATTTGGATTTGAGGAATTAACTGAAAAATAAAATAATTTTAAAACCTCAATGCCCCTCAAAAAAAGTCCGCAAACTTGCAGACAAAAAACGCAAAAAATTTGCGGACAAAAAGAAGTGAGCGAAAATTTTACGGATTCGAAAAAAGTCCGCAAAAAAAAGTTTGCGGACTTTTACACCAAATTACATTATTAAGTGGTATAATTTAAATCTGATAACCTCATTTTTGTTTGGAATATAATTTCCAATACAAAGCCGGCAGTCTAGAGCAACACTTGCAATTAATAAGGTTGAGTCTTGAATTGAAGATGTCCAAATTTTAAGTGCTTAATTTTAATTTTTTATACAAAATTTTCAAAAATTTTTGCAGACAAAAATCCGCAAAAATCCAAAAAAGTCCGCAAAAATTTTTACGGACTTTTCTCAAAATTTCTCAAAAAAAAATTTATTAATGAAACGATCCGCAAAAATCCTAAAACGATCCGCAAAAATCCTAAAAAAAAGTCCGCAAAAATTTTTTGCGGACAAACTTTTGCGGACTTTTCTCATAATTTTTTCAAAAAAGTTAAAAAACCAGTAATATTAGAAGCATGCAAATTAACAAAAATATTATTTTCCACATTTCCAAGAAGAGAATCAAAAGTTAAAATTGAGATTGAACCCGATTCTGAACCATTAAGTATAAAATGTTGATGATTATTGAAGGGAGAGATTTCACTAGAAATAGCAGAAAGTCCGCATTTTTCGACAAAATAAGGCTCATGAATTAACTTAAAAATTAAAATTTCCTTAAAAATTAAAATTTTTGGATAAAATAATTTTTGCGGACAATTTTTTGCGGATTTTTTTATTCTTGAAATGGAAGCAAAGAAATAAAAAAAATCCGCAAAAATCCTAAATTATCCGCAAAAATTTTGCGGATAATTTTTTGGATGCGGACAACTTTTGCGGATTATCAGAGTTCTGTAAAGAAAAAAGTCCGCAACAGTTATTCGAAGAAATTATCCTAACAACATTTGGGGTTCTCACGTGGCCAACTTTTGCAGACAAAATCCGCAAATTTAAAAAAAAAACCGCAAGTTTGAAAATCCGCAAAAATAAACCAGCAACTCTTCTTGCTCATTTTCTTACTATTTTTGTTGTTCCATTTGGTAATATCAACAATTTAAAGATAAATAAATATCCTGAAGTTGTAGTTGAAAAGAGAAATTGAGAAGATTCTTCAATTAATCCAGCCAAATTTATAGAACTAAACATTGCCATAGAACAAAGTTGGAAACGGCTGGATTCGACAATTGATTTTGTCAAGTAATTTAATTGTAATATTCTTAAAGAAAAGTTGACTTCCTCCAGTCATTTAAAAAATTAGAGCAAAAAATGCGGACAAATTTTGTCCGCAAAAGATTTGCGGACAAAATTTTTTATCCGCAACAAAATTTGCGGACACTTTTTTGCGTATTTTTTGACTAAAGAAAAAATCCGCAAATTTTGTCCGCAAGTTTTTTGCGGACAAAAAATTTTCTGACAAAAAATTGTCCGCAAATATTTAACTTGACCTCTTCTTAACAATTAAAAAAACCTTATTGTAGCATCAGAACAAAGTGCCACCGCAAATTGTCTTCTACCAAAAATCCAACGAACACATAGGACGCGAATATCATCAATATTATTTTCATTTTTCAATTCGGTAGAAAAAAGTAAATTAAATTGAGGCTGTAGATTTTGCTCTTAAAATTTTATAAATTAATAAAAAATCAGACATAACTTGTAAGCAAGGGCGTAGCCAGGGTGACTGCGGACTGAAGCCCCCCCCCCCCAAAAAATGGGAGAAAGTAAAAAAATTTTTGGGAGGGATTGCGAGGGTATACTCAAAGATGAGTAACTACTACTCTCACTTGTAGGTACACTCTTGGGTTGGAAAACTCTTAAGTAAACCGACACTATATAAAAATTTAGAAAAACCTTCAAAAATCAATTCCCAACAAAACACTTCTGAACGTCCTCCACCGCTTAACACCAAGAAATTTGAATTTTCTTGTAAAACACAAATAGTCTCCACACTTGAACGATGCATTTGAACAGAGGAATTAATTTTAAATTCTTTAAAAATTAAAAGATAAAAAAATTTTTGTCCGCAAAAATTTTTGCGGATTTTTTTAAAATAATTTTTTGTCCGCAAATCTTGTCCGCAAAAATCTTGCGGACTTTTCTATTAAAATTTTTTTGTCCGCAAAAATTTTGCGGACTTAAATTTCTTATTAAAAAATTAAAAAAACCTTGATTTTTATTAAAATTGGAGCAAACAATTTTTCTATCAAGTGAACCACTCAAAATAAAAAAATTATTTTCGTCTTTAGTGAGAAAGTCGAGAGCGGTAATGTTTTCCGAGTGAGGGATTTGCTGAAAAAATTCATTTTTTTGTATAAAAAATTTTTTGTCCGCAAATTTTTGCGGACGTCCGCAAAAATTTGCGCAATCTTTTGCAAAAATTTTTCTAAAACTATTTTGCGGACTTTCTGATTTTTAATGGAAACTTTTTTGTCCGCAAAAAATTTGCGGATTTTTATTTTTGCCAAAAAATTTCAAAAATTAAAATAAACCTTTACAACATTTAAAAACAGCGGGTTGAGAACATCACAATAAAAAGAACCTTTTTGAGCATAAAACAAACTGAAAAAATGCATAAATCTGCAAAATATTTTTGCGGACTTTTTAAAAGAACGTTTTGTTAAATAAATTATGTCCGCAAATCTTGTCCGCAAAAATTTTTGCAGAAAATTTTTTGTCCGCAAAAAATTCTTGCGGACTTTTCCACTGTAACATATTTTTAAATTAATTCCCCTTCCCCGAAAGTCGGAGAATTTGAGATTAATTTGATTCATTAGCAATAAATAATTTTTTCGCCAGCAGAAAAATTTGTCCGCGGAATTTTTGCGGACTTTTAAACCAAAACATATTTTTAATTCAATAGTCCGCAAATAAATTTTAAATTGTCCGCAAAAAATTTTTTAGAAAAATTTATTATTTGCGACGTTGTTTACAAAAAAGCTTATTGTTAGCCGCAAAAATTTTTGCGGACTTTTTCTTATCAAAAGATATTTTTTAACGATTTTTTGGAAAGTCCGCAAAAAAATATTTCGTCCGCTAAAATTTTACGGACTTTTTTTAAATATATTTTTAAACGACTTTTTTGGAAAATCCGCAAAAATTGTCCGCAAAATTTTAATTAAAATTTTAAAAGATACCAAATTTGATCATTATCCAAAAAATTTTTCATCCAAAGTTGCCATAGACGTTTCCCCCCTCCAACCAAATATTTTCGACAAACAATAGAAATTGTAGTTTCATCAAACAAAACAAAATAATTCTTTAAAAAAATTTTTTAAATTAAATTTTAAAAGAAAAAATAAACATTTTGAAACCCAGCAATAAGTGAACGTCCTCTATAATTTTGTATAAATTCACAAGGCCATTCAAAATTTAATTTGGAGAAGGAAATTAATTCAAATGAAGATTTACCTTAAAAAAGGAAAGAAATAAGTAAAATCCGCAAAACTTGTCCGTAAGAATTTTTAGTCCGCAAAATTGCCCAAAATGTAAGAACCGCAAAAGTTGTCCGCAAAAAATTTTTTGTCCGCAAATGTAAAAATCCGCAAAACTTAAAAAATGTCCGCAAAAATTTTTTGTCTGCAAAATTGACCCAAAATGTATAAATACGCAAAAAAATTGTCTCAAAATATTTTTGTCCGCAAAATTAAAAATGTCCGCAAAAATTTGTCCGCAAATTTTTTTATAAATATTATTTCCTAACCTTTATCAACCTCCTCGTTAAAATTCAATCTCCATTTTTTCACATTTCCATCCCTTCCAATAGTACGAAACTTAGAATTGTTATTTTTACAGATTTCTATTGCAGTCACTGTATCTGTCCCATGTGCATTTCCAAGTGAACAAATAAGTTTGACGTTTGGTTGTTCAATGGAAAATACTAATAAAGCACCCGATCGAGTGCCCAATATGAAAACCGAAACAAAAATTTTGTAATTAAAAAAATTTTTTTAACAATCAAAGCTCACTATAAGATACCCCCTTGAAAATAACTAAGAAAAATCGACAAAAATATTTTTGCGGACGTCAGCAAAAAACTTTGCGGATGTTAAAAAAATTTGCGGAAATCCGCAAAAATGGTAAAGAAAAAATTTGCGGACAATTTTGCGGACGTCCGCAAATTTTTGCAGAAATCCGCAAAAAGTTTTGCCGACAATTTTTTCACATGTCCGCAAAATTTTTGCGGACAAACTGAGGTGTATCCATTATCGAGCGTATCTTATAATGAGATTTGACCGTATTTACTTTTCCGAGAAGAGATGATTAAAGCACTTTGAGGAAATGATTTACGGCTACTAGTTGGAGGAAGCATAGAAAATGTGCAGAAAATAACACAACAGGTATTTTTGTCATCATTTGAATTACATTTGTATAGGGTCTGAAAAAGGAAAAATTTTGTCCGCAAAAAATTTTAATGTCCGCAAAAATCTTGCGGACAAAATTTTTTTGCGGACAAAAAAAATTTTTGCGAAAAGAAATTTTTTGCGGACAAATTTTTTTGTCCGCAAAAAAATCTTTAAATTTTTCGAAATTTTTAAATTTGCAAATATTGTCCGCAAGTATTTACCGACAAAAATTTTATTTTCTCAAACATTTTTTTGCGGACAAGAAAATTTCTTGTCCGAATAAATTTTTGCGGACAAAATTTTCTTTCTCAAAAATAGAAGAAAAGTAAACATAAAAATAAACCGCTTTTCCTGAATATTCCAAAGAAAATAAATAGCTACAATTTTCTTCAAGTAAATCAGCTGAATTAATCCAAAGAATTTGAGCAAAATTTCCATCAAATCGAATAAAGAAAAAATCAAAAAGTAGTTGAGAAATTGGGAAAACTGGAAAAATTTTTTTAAATATTCTTTTGAAGAAAATCCGCAAATATCGTCCGCAAAACTTTTTTAAATCCGCAAGTTTTTTGCGGACAAAAACTTGCGGACATTTTTTTAAGCAAATCTTTGATTGCCAGATTTCATGTACTTGATGTATTATTGATACTTGATGTACCAGGGAAAATTATTTTTAAAATCCGCAAAAAATTGTCCGCAAGTTTTTGCGGACAAAAATTTTTCAAAATTTTTTTAATTTAAAATTTTATAAAAAATTTTTAAAAATGTTGAAAAACCTTTCAAAATATTCAAAGAATTTTGTGAACAAACAGCAAAAAGTTCAACCATTTGAGAATAAATAAAGAGATCTGGCCGAAATTCCTTTTCATCAATTAGCAATTGAGAATTAATTTTATTAGAAATTAAAGTTAAGGGATTTAAAGTCCATTGAATTTTTTGTGAATCAAAACATAATTGATGGACAGAAAATTGTCTAAAAAATTAAATCTAAAAATAGGACAGGATTAGATCGATAGATTTGCAGATGAATATTTGCGGATAAACTTTTGTCCGCAAATTTTTGGGACAAAAAATTGCGGAGAATTTCTGCAAAAACGTGTCTTGTCCGCAAAAATTGTCTGCAAATAATTTTAAAAAATCCGGAAAAATCTCAGTCCGTAAAAATGCTAATATTCTTCCTTTAGGAATCCAAAAAATTTTTTTTAATATAAACCTTGACTCGTCCAGAGCAAATAACATTGAAAAATCTCCACTTCTTGTCACAACAAATACAAGTAAGTTCAAGCCAAATTCAAAAAAATGTTTTGGCTCTAAACCGGAAAAATGATCATCAACTTCAGAAAGAGGAAGACGAAGATTAGCCAAAGCACCCATTCGAGATGAAATTAACTTTAAAAATGAAAAAAAACTTTTCGGACGTCCGCAAAATTTTTTAAATGTTTTTGAGTATCCTATGGGAGTATCTTATAGTTATCTTTTGCGGATGTCCGAAAATTTTTCGGATATCCGGAAATTTTTTTGCGGACATCCGAAAAATTTCTAAAAAATTTTTTAGAAAATACCAAATTAAGAATCTTCGAATTATTTTTAAAAATTGGAAGAATGTTTTGAATTGTGCCAAGCAAATCAGAACCAAATTCAATACGTCTTTCCGGCCTCAAGTCAATCCTTTTATGATCATCATCCTCTGTTAGAAATACATATATAGTAAAACCTCGCTATAAGATCGATCCCCTATTCGGATGAAAAAATCTTACCTTATAATGAGGTTATCTAGTATTTGAGGGTAAATAGAAATGTGGCCAAGTAAATTTTGGGCGTATCATATAGTTACAATTTTGCGGACATCCGCAGATTTTCGCGGACATTACTTAGGGGGTACCACTAAAGTAGCTTCCTCACACAGGGGCCATCTGACAGTGTCAGCCCATAAAAATATTTGCGGATGTCCGCAAATTTTTGCGGACATCCGCAAAAATTTGGGGGTCTTATAGAAGTTCCATGGTATTTCTAAAAAAATTTATAAAAACCTGTCCATCGCCAAATACACAAATATTCATCAACTCCACCCGTAAAAACCATTTTTTCTCGTTCAAAAAGTTCCAGAACAAAAAGGCGAGCACCGTGTCCATATATTTCACCAATCTTAAAAATTAAAAAAAAATTAAAAAATTAAAAATAAAACTTGAAGTCCATCCATTGTCCAAACACGAAGTGAACGATCATCTCCGACGCTTAACAACCAATCTCGATGACGACGAATAGCAAAAGGCATTCCCTAAAATTTTAATTTTTTAATTTCGAGATTTTGTCCGCAAAAAAATTTTTGTCCGCAAATTATTTCTTGTCCGTAAAAACTTTTTTTATCCGCAAATAATTTTTGTACGCAAATAAATTTTTGTCCGCATAAAAAAATTTTCCCCATCAGGCTGTCCGCAATTGAAAAAAATTTTACGCAGCCGCAATCCGCAATTTTAATTTGAAAATCCGCAACCGCAAGTCTAAAAACACGAAATCTCACGCAATCCGCAATAGGGGCGAGCGCATTGCATTGATTTTTGGCCTTGCGTTGCGTTTTTACCGATTGCCTATTGCGCTCACCCCTGATCCGCAATTGCGGACAGCCCTGCTCCCCATATAAAATAAAATATACATTGTTTCCTTCAAATGTCTGCAAAATCCCTTCTCCGTTTTTAGTTGGCCAAAATTGATTTATATGGCCAAGAGAGGTACCAGCAAATATTTGTAATGATTCCCAACTGTTACCATCCAATAAAGAACAATTTCTTTAAAAAAATATAATTTTGATTATGTAGAAAAAAGAAAAATTATTACAAAAAATTCCGCAAAAAAATTTTTTTCCGCAAAATTATTTTCTTGTCCGCAAGAATATGCGGACAAAAATTTTAAATTGAACAGAAAAAACATTAAAAAACTAACATAACTGATCGTCCTTTTAAATAAAATTGACATTTTGTTTGAATATTTGAAAAATTGGACAAATCGAGTAATTTAATTGAATTAGTTGCAAAATGAAGGACAATCTAAATTTAAAAAAATAAAATCCACCGGATTCCCTAATAGGTTAAAAACTGTCGCAAAAAAATTTTTTCCGCAAAAAATTGCGGACATCCGCAAAAATTTTTCGCAAAAATTTTGCGGACATCTGAAAAAATTTGCGGACATTTGCAAAAATTTGCAGACGTCCGCAAAGATTTTCCGCAAAAAAAGTCTTAGCGGACATCAGAAAGAAATTAACGGACACCCGAAAAAAAATTTTTTGTCCGCAAAAAATTTGCGGACGTCCGCAAATACTTTCCCAATTAATATTTTACACCAGCAAGTGTCAATCAAACAGAAATTTTTATAAAATTATCATCAAAATTTGTCCGCTAATATTGTCCGCAAAAATTCAGAGATGGAAATAAAACAAGACATTAAATCTAAAAAATACCCCCGTTCCATCAACACATTTTGCGCCAATTATCCAATCATCAAAATATAAATTTTGATGGTTTTTTACTTGAAATTTCAAATCAATTCGATCGAGACATACAATTTGGCATTCTCGTTCACCAACACAAAATAATGCTTAAATTGGAAATTTAAAAAAATTTTGTCCGCAAAATTTGCCGCTAAAATTTTGCGGACATCCGCAAAAATTTTTTTGCCCGCAAAATTTTTAACAATTTTTAATGAATCAAACCGTCGTTTTCCAACCAAATCATTTTTTGAACAGAAGACTTTATATTAGAAAATATATCCAAAGTTGAAAGAAGTTCAAATTTGTCAAAATCCCCATCAGCCGATTGCGCATAAACACGATAAATTTCAACAGTATTTCCATGGCCTATAAAAAATTTTTTTTAATTGGACAATATTATATCAATCAGATGGCTAACCTTTGGGGTTTGTCCGCAAAATTTTTGCGGACATCTGCAAAAAATTTTTTATTGGTCAGCCTCCCTTTGGTTAGGCAATAGAACGGTGAGGAATTTTGCCCGCAAATTTTTATTTTTTAGGCTCCCTTTGGTTAGTCACTGGAACGGCGAGCAGTCCCCCTATTCAAGATAAAAGTGTCCGCACAATGCCCGCAAAATTTTTGCGGGCATCCGCATAATTTTATTAATCTCTCTCTTTGGTTAGTCAATGGAACGGTGAGCAACCCCTATTTAAGAAAAAAGATTGTCCGCAAAAATTTTGCGGACATCCGCAAAAATTTTTTCAGTATCATGTCTTAGATAATACGAACCATTTAAACCCTAAGGGATTAATTAAATTAAAAACCTGAAAAAATTAGACGTTCATTTGAATTAACTGAATTTTTTGTTTTCAACTCTACCAGACAAAGTCTTTGTCCAAAAAATAAAGAGCTTGTGTGTTGCATTCTGCTACACTAATATGTATATAAATTTACAAGCAAAAAATCTTAAAATATTTTCAAAAATAAATCGGAGTGCGTCGTAACGTTTAAACAACAAAAAATCAAACCCACCAAAAATGACGCCAAAATACCAAATTGTTAATTTATTCTGGTTGGCATTTCGACGGCTTTTGGGTTAGCCTTTAGACGTTTTAAGTAGGGTAGCACCCCAGGTCTTTGGGGGCGGGATCGTCGGGGATCAGGATCTACCGGGGTAGAGCCTTCGGGGTTCAGGTCGGGGTTTATACCAAAAATTCATCGGGGGTCGGGGGTTTTGGGGGACGGCTACCCTACTTTAAGCGTTACGGCGCGGTTTTGTGTTAATGGGCAAATCAATAAATTATTGTCATTTAACAAAATTATTTAAAAATTAAGAAACCTTATTAAAATCTTTATCTACAAAATTTTTTAGAATTGTCCGCAAAATATTGTCCGCAAAAATCCAATTTTTTTCTTCCTTCATTTATTGTAGACATAACATCGAGGAAATGCTCGCTCAACTTTTTCCAATTGTTCATGCAAAAATGCAAAAGCATGCACATCTAGACTAAACACACGACGTTGCCCATCTTTTGTAGTTAATTCCATTAAGAGTTCGTGGTCACCAGATTGAACTTGTCTTTGGGTTGAGGAGAGCTGGAAATGTAAGTTGCTAGAAAAGGCCGGAAAGATAACAGAAGGAAAACTGAAAACACTTTTGCGGACGTCCGCAAAAATTTGCGGACAAAATATTTTTATCCTTAGAGGGTCCGCCTAGTCAGATTTACCTTCCCAACCCAAATTTAAAATTTGTATCTCTATAACTGAGGTCTGTCAATTTATCAACACACACCTCTATTGAAGATACGGGTTTAAAATTTGGTTGAACAACGGATTGGGAAATTTCATTAAAAAATACCTCATATTTGAGACATCTTCATTACAAGAAAATCTTTTTCAGACCCAAGGGAGTAACATAAAGTGGGTTTATTATAGCAGTAGGCACCAGAACCCATCAGAAATCCCTAGAAAAAATAAACTAAACAAACCTCCTCACATTTATATCAAAACGAAACTTGCAATCCTTGTATTCACAGAAAAGCGTCTCTGGCTGCGAAGAGTTTGTCGTTTTTGAATCAGCAATTGTGTTGCTGATAGAGGCTTCGTCGTTGCTGGACATTTTTTATTTTAAAAATCTAAACCAATATTTTTAGAAATTAAAAAAATTTTTTGCGGACAAATTTTGCGGACTATAATAATGTCCGCAAAAATCTTTATAAAAATTGTCCGCAAAAAATTGTCTGCAACAAGTTGTAGCACAAGATTGTCCGCAAAAAGTCAGTTAAAAAGAGTCCGCAAAAATTGCTCTTAAGAAATTATCCGCAAAATCTCTCCGCAAAAAAACTGTCCGCAAAAAATTGTCCGGAGGAAAACATTTACAAGAAACAACAGATAAAAATATTAAAAATCGTTTAAATAACGACACAAAAATGTCTAAAAATATTGCAACTAACTTTTATAAATTATAAAATATTTTAAAAAATTAAAAAAAACCTCAAAAACCCTCAAAAATCCCCTCGAATCACTCAATAATTCCTCTTTTCCTCAAGTCTTCTTTTGCCTCAGCCACTTCTTTAATTAATTCCTCTCTAGCATTTTTACAATCATTAAAAGTTGCGACGCCATAAATAACAGTCAACACAGCATAAATTCCGAGTGATCCGACCAGAATTAGGGGGGAATAAATAAGCAGTTGAATTCGCTGTTTAATTAGCCAAGGCATAAAATTGAAGAAAGAAGGCTGTAAAAATAATAAGTATAAAGGTTTTCAGCCCGCAACTTTTTTTGTCTGCAAAAATTTTTGCGGATGTCCGCAAAAATTTTGCGGACATTTTTCTTAGAGTATCCTGTAAAAAGCATCTCGATACTGGAACGACGCCTCGAAAAGTAAAGAAAAACCTGTAAAAATAGAATTGACCAAATTGCTAAAAACGGCAAAAATCTAATAAAGAATAAAATCAATTGAGTGGCCATTTTTTCAATTAAAATCTTTCTAAAAAATTTAAAAAATAGTTTTGAATTAAGTATTAAAAATAAATATGTGTAAAAACACATGTTTTTCTAAAATGTTTTTTTAAAAGTCAGAGAAATTTATCCGCAAGAGTTTATACAAAGAAAATATAAAAAACCCATGAAAAAATCCGCAAAAATTTGCGGACAATTCTTGCGGACTTTTGTTACAAAGGCTCAGATTTTGCTATTCGATTAGTAAAAATTGCCCGCAACATTTTTTGCAGACTTTTTTCTCAAAAGTCCAAAAAAATTGTCCGCAAATTATTTGCGGACAATTTTTAAAAAAAGCGGACAAACCTGTTTGCGGACAGACAGGTTTGTTTTTTTCCTGTGATATTCAATTTTAACAAAGTCAGCAAAATTTTTTGTCAGCAAAACAGAACCGGACAAACAGGTTCTGTTTGCGGACAAACAGGTTTTTTTTCCTGTGATATTCAATTTTAACAAAGTCAGCAAAATTTTTTGTTGACTTTAACAGAAAAATCTTCGATTTTAGTTAAATCCGCAAAACTTGTCCGCAAAAATAAAATAAAAAATATCAAAATTTATTGCATTGTATTAGACGCCGATTGTTGCTGTTGTTGCTCTTTCCTAACAATTTTTTGTTGATTTTCATTAAATCTATCTTTAGCGCTAATTAATCCTGCTCCATAATAGGTATATTGAGAATTCATCAAATCACTTGAGAGAAAAATTTTTTTCAAAAATAAATTTATTTAAAAATAACCTGTGATATTCCTTCTGAAATTTGCGCCGTTTGCTGTGAATCTGAAAGAAAAAATTTTTTTAACAGAAATCTTTTTAATAGAAAAACCTTCAAAATTTCTCTCAAATCTTGATCGGTTATTTGTTCTTCACCGCCTTAATAAATAAATAAAAAATATGGAATTTCTTGCGGACGATTTTTGCGGATTTAGTCAACATAAAAAAGGCCTCTGTATCAAAAGTCAGCAAAAATAATCCGCAAGAATTGTCCGCAAAATTTTTGCGGATTTTTGGTTATAAAGCATTAAATCCGCAAACTTCTTGCGGGCAATTTTAGCGTACTTTTGGTAAAAAGAGCATTAAATCCGCAAAATTTTTCCGCAGAAAAATTTTGCGGACTTTCGATAGAAACGCTTTAAGTCCGCAAAAATTTCTTGCAGAAAACTTTTGCGACTTTTGATAGAAAAAGCCATGAATCCGCAAAATTTTCTTGCGGACCCTAGTGGACTTTGATCTCTAACATATTCGCCAAAAGTCCCGCAAGAAACAAATACTAATTATTTTAAAAATACCAGAATCCGCATCAGATTCCTCCAACAATAAATCTAATAACCATTTCCTTTCTTCATCTACATCTTCTACGTTGTACAGACATTTTTTGTCTTCCTTTTGTTTTTCAGTGTCATCGGCCCAAATATCCTTCAAAAAAATTTTTTAATAAAGAATTTGAGGCTGAAATTTTTTCAGCCCAAAGGAAGTATCTCATACATATGATATACTTTCTATACATATGATATAAAAAAATCTCATACATATGTATATAGTAGTGGGGTCCCGACTTTTATAATAAATAATTTATAAAAATTCCGCAAATCTTTTGCGGAATTTTTTATAGTCCGTAAACTTTATATAAAAATACGCAAATTTTTCGCAAATTTTTTTAAAGCTCGCAAACTTCATAATAAAAATCCGCAAAAAATTTTTTCCAATTTATTTAAAGTCCGCAAACTTTATAATATAGATTCGCAAACTTTTTACGGACTTCTTTAGTCCGTAAAAAAATAATAAAAATCCGCAAAATTTTTTGCGGATTTATTTAAAGTCCGCAAGATTATAATTAAAGTCCGCAAACTTTATAACAAAAATTTTTTGCAGACTTTTGATAAAATCCTGTTCTTAAAAGTAATTTGCGGATAAAACTTGCGGACTTTCTGAAGGATTAAAGAAAAAAACCTCCACATACATCAACAGACAGAAGATCCCTCTTTGCTTTTCCAGGAACATGTCTACTTCTAGCTACTTGACCAGCTGGACACATTGAGAGTGTACTTGGAATTCTACAAAAATTAAAGAGATTACCTTAAGGTTATAATTAAAACCACCCAATGGGCTCCTTGAGTAGGCTTCTATTAGAGTTGGCTTCCATTTTAATAGGTCATTTTGGGTGGGCCTCTATTAGAGAGAGGGTGTTTAATTACAATGGGCCTCCTTGAGTAGGCTTTTAATTGAGACGGGCGTCTATTAGAGAGAGGCGTCTATTAGAGAGAGGGCGTCTATCATTAAGCCCTTTCAAAAAATAAAACAAACTTGATTGGTTGATCAATTAAACGTCTCAATTGTTCACAAAATTTAGTCATGTCCAAAGCTTTTTCCAACTCTCTTAAACCCAGTGGTGGTGCTGCTCTTCTTTTCCTATTGTTGTTGCTGTTGTAAAAATGTTGTTGAGAAGAAGATTGCTGGGATTGTTGTCCATGCAATGGAAAATTGGCTGACATTTTTTTAAAATTTTGTCTGCAAAAAAATTTTTTTAGTCCGTAAATAATTCTGTGTCCGCAAATAATGTGCGCAAAAAATATTTTTAGTCGCAAAAAAATTTTTAGTCCGTAAATAATGTCCGCAAAAATTTTTTGCCCGCAAAAATAATTTTTAATCCGCAAAAAATTTTGTCCAAATTATGTCCGCAAAAAAATTTTTGTCCGTAAAAATTAATTTTTTAAAATAAAAAATTATATAAATTTCCATGTAAAAAATGATCAAAACATTTAAAAATAAATCAGTCACAAAATAATAAACATAATTTATTAACAAATATAGGTATATTATTTGAATATCAACTAGAAAATTGTTCTATAATTCACATTAAAATTAATTAACGTAAGCACTTGTGCTTAAAGAAGATCTAGTCATTTTCAAGCTGACAAAATTTTTTTAATATAAGGGGTTAAATATAGGTGCATTTTATTGTTAAAAAAGTCCGCAAAATTTGTCCGCAAAAAAAGGTTAAAGAAAAAAGTCCGCAAATTTTGGCAGAAAAATCAGCAAAAATAAAGATAAAAACTAAAAAAAGTCCGCAAAAAAAGTTAATTTTGTCCGCAAAAAGGTTAAAGAAAAAAAGTCCGCAAGTTTTAACCGAAAAAGTCAAGAAAAAAATTCAAAAATTGCCAGAAATGAAAATCCGCAGAAAATATGTCCGCAAAATCCCCCCAAAAATTGTCAGCAAAAAAGGTTAGATCTTCCATCAAAATAAATCCGTGTTCTCACCCAAATATTAAAAAAATATAATACCATTAATTAATTCCCAAAAAAACCTCAATTATAATCACGCGATGGAGAATCACCACTATTTCCACTACTTTCACGTCTATGCCCTTTCAATTCATATTCTGCTGTGTGTTTTCTTCCTTCTCTAATATCCAAATTTCTGTTCTCACGTTCAAAAGTTTCAACCTTTAAGAAAAAAATTTGAGGATGATTTTATAAGGATGTTGGTAGATTAGTTGGGGTTCTCCCTCCCTTCCCTTTATTACTACACCCCTTCCATAACCAAAAATCCGCAAATCTTGTCCGCAAAAAGTAGAAATCCGCAAAAAGCCGGGAAAAAATAAACAAATCTTGTCCGCAAAAAGGAAAGAAAATTCCGCATCTTATCTGCAAAAAAGCCCAACAAAAAATCCGCAAATTTTGTTCGCAAAAAAAAAGTAGACTCAAAATAAGGGATAATTAGACTTTTTAAAGAAAATCTAATCCCCCCTCGCATGTCAAAAAACAAATCAATCAACAGGTAGCTTGTCGATATAGCACTTACTAAACCACTTAAACAGGGTGTGAGAAGCCTATAAATAATTGCTAGGAGGCTCATTGTCAGGTGGTAACCCTTCCCTGGTGGGTTAATTTATACTAAACTTTAAAAATCAAAAGAAAACCTGAACAAATAAATCTTCATTTGGATCAAATTCTATATCAGTAATTTCATTAAAAAGTAAATGAGGAGAAGGTAGATCTTCACAACCAATTCTCCCAAAAAACGAGAGAATATTCACTAAAAATTGATAGGAATAAAAATTGGAGAATTGGCGGAGCTCAATATAAGACACACCCTTAGGAAACGTAACTTGTTAGAATAAAGTGTATTTTAAATAGAAGGTATCTAGAAAGAGGAGTATCCTATAATGAGGTCCTCAATAAAAAAAAATTAAAAATTATACTAATATCCCTGTGCAGAAAACGAAGAGAAGAAGGATGAGACAAATCCATTGCTTGAGCCAAATCAATTACATAAATAGTAGAAGAATGGTACAACAAATTAAATTCGCTCAAATCGCCATGTACCAAATTGCATTCCTTGTACATTTGAACCAAAATCTTTTTTTTAATTTTTAAAAAGAAAAAATTTTTCAAAAAAACCTGTCGAACTTGAGCAAAAGCATCAATTTTCATTTTTTCTGATTCCCATTGAATTTCTCTAAGTTGTGGGGCTGGTATTGAACTTCCAATCATTGACATTAATAAAACCTGTTAAAATCAACAAAATTTAGATGAGGTAAAAAATAATAAATGTGAAAGCTTATTGCTTCAATTAGAGACCGGACTAGGGGCGTCTTATTAAAATCGAGGTCGTTCTCTTGAAAAATCCCGATAACCTAGAAAAATACGAGAACCTAGAATTGGTCGCGAACTGTTATTCCAACTTTTTTTGGAATCAGGAGGATGGGCTATAGCTCCCTCAGGGCCTTCAATAAAAGTGAATTTTTAATAATTACCAAAAATCGTGAAACCGTGCATAACATAGGAACAAGGAACGTGGAATCGTAGCGAGGAAAATTTTTGAGAGTGTAGGGAGGTGACCGCTGGTGATTAAAATTCCAGTGACCAAAATTCCGGTAACCAGCCCCCCCCCCCCCCCTAAGTCCGAAAAAAGTTAATAAAGAATAACAAAAAATTAAAAATCTGGCCAAAAAGGGCCGAAAAAATTTTTTCAAAAAAAAAACTAAAAAAAAACCTCACATGTTTTTTCAATTTAATTGGAGTAGGACACTTTATATTAGATCTACGTAGTCTAAAAAATTTAAAAAAAATATTAAAATTTTTAAAATTAAAAAACGAAAACCTTTTCATATTCATAAATTCCTTTTCAGCCCAAACTTTCATTACACTACGAGGATTTTTAAATCTAAAATCATTCTTTACATATTCTGCACGATTTTTAAAACCAGTTAAAGTTGTTCGATAAACCTAAAAAAAGTTTTTTGGAGCAGCCCTTCCCTTCCTTTCCACCATTTTTTAGAAAATTACCAAACGGTCAAGGGTACAAAATGGTCAACTAAAGGAATTTTTCAGCTTGTAAACTCTATAGATGCCCTTTCCACTGCGGAAACGACCAATATTGACTGCCCTATTTAACTCTCATCCTTTTCCATCTTTCACGAAAGTTAAATTTGGTCAAGGTTACAAAATTGGGTTCTTGTGTAGTTTACGCCCCATAAGCCCCGCCCCTTTTTCTTTTCTCTTCCTTTTTTTAGTGAGACTATGTACTGAAATAAACAAGAATAGTGGCCCACCTGTTATTTTAGAGAGAAGAAAAAGGAGCAGTGCTTATGGGGTGTAAACTACACAAGTACCCAAAATTGTCATAACCCCCCAAAACTTTTTAGACTCAAAATTATAATAAAACTTGTTCAGCTCACAGAAACTGACGATATTGACTGCATTTTATTAATGTTTAAACCTTAATGGCGTAGTGTACTTGACCAGAATCAGCTTTGTGTGCTAGAACATCCATATCCTCTTTCGAACTTTGACCACATTCTTGTGACAATGAACATCCATCAGAAACAGCATGTAAAACAGCCGATTCTTTTCCAGTTGCAATAATACCTTTGTAATGAAAATGGAATCAAATTTTTTATATTTTAAACACGTTTTTTCCCTATTTTTTGTGTCATTCCCAATTTCTCCCTCTCAACATTTCTAGCCTTAATTTTTCTCTCACTAATTCCCCTAAGTCCTCCCCAAAAGACTAATTGACCCAAAAGACCTACAAATTTTTAAAGCGAATATTGGGGGATTTAGAAAGATTAAGGAGGATAAATACCCTGTTCTATGAAGTTAAGTACCCGGTCTGTATTTTTAAAACAATGATTTTGGGTGTGAGTACCATGAATCTAGACGGGTATAGATCTCTATTCCCCTCTCAATCACACTACATCCATCAATATCCACTTAACCTACGATGTTCCCTTTTGATATTCTCTTTCAAAAGTTCTAGATCTTTTGGGTCAAAAGGTAATTAGGAAATAGGTCTTTTGGGCTGACATGAACTAATTCCCTGTGTTCGCCCCCTGATCCCTTTTTTCATACTTATTTCGATTTTTATGAGTCCGCCCAATAATTCCCTTATAGTTTTTCAGAACAATTTTATATTCTTATTTGGGGAATCCGCAAAAAAAACCTGTTCATCATACCTTCAACACGATCAATTTCAGAACTATTAATCCATTTAAGCAAAATAAGACGTGTTTGAACATCAACCGACAATTCATTTGTTTCTTTTTCTTCTTTATCTTTAAAACGCAAATTTCGTTTTTCGTCCAATTTTGCAAAGCTACGCAAATCGTTGAGAATACGTCTTTAAAAATAAAAAATATATAGAAAAATAGAGACGGACCTCCCGTATAAATATCCCATTAAAATAAAGAATGTGTCAAAAGCGTATCCAAGAGGTGGATTTCGGAGGAAACAGGGAGGGAGGGACACAAAATTTTAGAAAGCAACAGACAGGCCCGTAGCCTGGAAAAATTTTCTAGGGGGCCAGGTAGGGGAAAATAATTTCGGTGCCAATTTTTTGACGCCGAAATGAGCCAAAGATTGGTTTATGCGCTGCAGGCGAAAATTTTGAGAATTTTGGAGGGGCATGTGTCTTTAAAAAAGTCTTCACCGTCCCCCGACCCACATGACGAAAAAACTTTTACAGACCCTCCTATCAGTGTGACAATAAAAAATTTTCCCGTCCCCCTCCCTAATAACTTACAATTAGTCTTCTCGAAAATTTTCCCCGAGGTGCCCCTCGACACCCAGTGCTTCCAACCTAAGGCCAATCAAATTTTAATGAAAGAGAACCTTCCAATTCGATGATCGATTACATCCCCAGTTTCTAAGCTTAAAGGCAATTGCATAGCTTTCTTGCTTCCTTTGCGTTCCTCCAATCCTTGATCGTGTTTGGTAATATAAGTGCCATCATCTTTTTGGTAAAATCCGCAAGGGGGAAATGTTGAAGATTCTGGTGATTTTTCTAAAAATGAATTTTAAAAAATTAGTTAGTTCTTTTGTGAGTAGCCGTCTATAAAATAGGATTCAATTCTCGTCCTCTAGGACGGTGCCTCAACGGGATCAGTGGGAAGCTCTCACTCAAAGGTCCATAAATTTCCCTTTTAGCACGCAGCCAAAGTTTCCCACCATCCCTATAGCAAAAAAAACGTAAACTTCAACTAATTTCTTGACTAACAATAATCCTTCATTATAGATTTCATAGCCAGCCATATGAAACAGGGATGGGTCGGGTTGAAAAAAAATCCTAGTTTCGTATTTCGAGTAACCTGACCCAACCCTGTTATGAACGGTAAGGAGCTCATTTTACCATGAATTTCACTTAAATCTTATGCCCCACTGGAATGCATAAACCGGGGGCGAGAGCCAAAAAATTTAAAAAAAACCATAAAGAAGTTTAGTTGCAAATTCTTTAAATTCCTCCTCATATTCCTCGTCTGAGCTTTCCTCATGATCTTCATTTTGTTCTTTTATATAACGCGAAGAATATGTTTCCGAAGACAAAAGGGCTGTAGCTTTTCCTGTTGCAGCTCTGCTTTCTTCAAATTTCTAAAATATAATAATTTAAAAAAAACTCCAAAATATGGTAACGTTTAGAGGCCACCAATTTTAAGAAATTGTCTGCGGAAAAATCGATTTTTCGGATACAGGCTTTGGAAATTACGAGAAAAGAAAAAATGAGGACATTAGGCTTATCAGCCTTGAGTAAAATAAAAGAAACGGGGCACTCCTGCCGTTTTAAGTGGCCGCGGTCCTCTGACCATTATAAGACAATTATTCGTTCTTTTTTCTATCAATCAAAATTAATCCTTCCTTACCCATTACTAACAATTATTTTTCAAAAATATACCATTGGTAAATTAAAATCTGGTGCTAAAAATAATGGATGAACAGCGGCCCCTTTAAACGGCAGTAGTGAAAAAAACTGACCTATGTTCTAAAAATAAAAGTAGGAAGGAAAAAAAGGAGTCTTCGAGACCACTGACCTCCAAAAATTACTAAAGGGCCCCCAAATGAGGTCTCCAACGACAAAAAATTAAATTAAAAACCTGAGAAAGTTCCAATTCCCTATCATATTCACGTTGTAATTTCGCCGCTAGAAGCTCATCGGCTGAACAATCCGGGTCACGAGACAATTCGAGTGCCAAAAAATAATCACAAGAACAATCATCCTCACACAGGGAAACATCAAAATCATATTGGCAAGTTAGTTCAATTTCCTAAAAATTTTAAATAAACAAAACTCATTATAAGATAGACCCTGTGCCCGAAAAATCGTACCTTATAAAAGGTGTATCTCAAATAGTGGGGGTACCACTTAGATGCTCCACCTTCTCAGGCCCGTAGCCAGGATTTTTCCGGAGGGCCAAGGGAGAAAAATTTTCTGTGCCGAATTTTCAGCGCCCACACCTCCTAGAACCAACCAAATTTTAAAAGTCATATGCTGAATAGAGCTGTAAAAAGCGCTGTATCCTCAATTATATACCCACACCCATTTATCTCTAGGATGCGCTTCTTAATTTTAATTGACTAATAGACGAGGAAAATACCCAAAAATAATCCCCAACTGAACACGATTGTTTCAAACCCAAGTGAGTATCTGATAATGAGGTCCTTATTTATGTTAAACAAAAGACAAACCTCATTTTTCTCTTGTTCTTCCATTATTTCAACAAAGGAAACAACTGGTTGTTGTTGCTCGACATCCTCAGAAGTCTTGCCCCAGGCCATTTTTGGTTTAATACCTTCCGCCATTTACAAACAAATAAAAAATCTAAAATAGAAAAATTTATTTTTTTTGAAAAGTTAGAAAGATAGAGCTAATCGAGGGCTTTCGAGTGATATAAAATTTATTCTGATCGGATCAAAAATAAAAAAGTTATGGCCGATCAGTTTTGATGGATCAACGTTTTTGAGCGTTTTGGAAAAAACAGAATAACGTTGACATTTTAAAAGATTTCTTCAGATTACTTTTGAAATGGTAATTACAATTTGGTAAAATAAAAATGCCGAAATACCGAGAAGGTATACGACAAAATGGTATTTCGCGTAAAATAAGACCAAATGATGTCCGACAAAATGGAAGTTGGGGAAAAATGAGACATAATGGAGTGGCCGACAAAATGGTACATCGAGTAAAATAAGACAAAATGGTAATACGGGTAAAATAAGACAAAAGGGATTATCCGACAAAATGGTACTTCGTGGAATAAAAGACAAAATGGTACTCAACATGCTAATTGGTTCTTAAATAAAATGCTAGTCGTAAATGGCAGCATAATTTAGCTTTTATCGGTGATGGATGTTCCAAACAAAGCTTACAACAATCCTTTAAACTGTTTACGATGCAACGCGGTTATTTTTAAATTTTTTTTGCCTTAAAATTTTTCAATTTTAGGCAATGCAAGATCCCGTTCGTCTTCCCTGTCAACACCATTTTTGTCGGCAATGCGTAAATTCTTCAGAATGTACCACTTGCTCGAGGTCATTTAACTTGGCGGAACTTTCCACTGATAAGGTTTAGTTAAATTTTTGGAGGGTGTAAAGAAGAGTTGAGGGTGAGGGGAGGCCATTTAAAATATAGCTAGCAAAATACCCCGTAGAGGTCGAGGAGGGTCTGGACTAAAGCTTGGGTTTTTCCTGTACCCAGAGTCCAGGCCTAGGCATTTTTGAACTTTCTGGGGTTTTCTTGGACTACAGGCCCAGGTCAATAAACCAAACCCTTGAGTCCAGGAATAGGTCCAGGTTTTTCAAAAATCTAGCCAGCATAATACCCTGTAGTTAAGTGGGATATGGGGTAAAATAAAGGTCTCTGGTTCGAGTCCGGTTGTCGGTAAATGACTTATTTTTGACTTTTAAATATTCAGAATTTTATATTGAACTTATATAAGGGAATTTTTGAGCTTCTAGATTTTTTATGCGATTTGGCTGGGTAATAGTTGGAAAAATACCAAAAAATAGAGAAACTTCGTGGAAATCGAAAAAATGTTTTGTTTTCAGGTATTAAATTACATTGTTGAAAGTTCTCGTGAGGCTACAGAAACATGCGCAAATTGTGATAAGGTTATTTATATTTTTCTTAAGGTAAGAGAGAAGTGGGAGTTTGACCCGAGCAGTCATCGATCCTGCTGGCAGTCATTGCTACGAGCCTTCACACACCACGTAAAGGTGCTCTATCGTCGAGTTATCGGGGAAATGCGTTCGACTTCTCTTTACTAAATCTTAAAATTCCGCTGACAAATCTTGAGATTCTTAAAAATGCCCGTTTTTGCGGATATCCGCAAAAAAATCCGCAAAAAAAAATCCGCAAAAAATGTCCGCAAAGATGTCACATGGATCTCCCTTCTTCCTTATATTAATTTTACTATTTTTTTCTGTTTACAGATTTCTCAACCAATGTATTTTTGTGAAACCTGTCAACAACCTTTATGTGCTGAATGTCGAGAAATTACCCACAGGGTTTTGTTTTTAATTATTTTATTTTTAATTTGTGTTTTTTCAAGGCAAAAATATTTTTATTGCACAATATTGTTCAAATGGAGGAACGCGGAAGGATAAGAAATCGTCCATTTTGTTCGGCACATAATGAACCTTTTATTTTGTATTGCCTTGAATCTAAGGTTTCTTTTCTATTTTTTTTAACTTTAATTTGAGACTTTGGGGATTCTCAATCAATTTTTTGGGAGGTTAATTAAAGCTTTATGAGTCAAATCGAGTTATTGAACTCCTAGGCGTTCGTTGGACACTTAAGCGTTCACTGGAATTCTAGGAGTTCACTGGGCTCACAATCTGGAACAGAATCCTAAAAATAAAAGGAAAATTAATCTAAGACTCAAATAGACTCAAATGACTCAAATCAAGTTTTTAGTGAACTCCTAGGCGTTCGTTGGAGGGAGTTCACTGGGCTCATAATCTGGAACAGAGCCTTATTTTCTTTATTTTAGTTTTTAATGTGTATCGAATGTTTCAATTCCTTTTCTCTTGAACGACGAGGCCATTTTCTAAATATTGATGTTGCTCATAAAATTTGCTGTGATAAATTGGAAAAAAGTGCTGTTAATCTCCGTGCATTTCAATCAGAATTGAGGGAACAGTGTGATTTGAGACGTCGACTTGTTGATGAATTGGAGAAAAATTTTGATTTTATGGCGAAGGAGTAAGTTGTTTTTGGGGAACATTTTGATAATCGGTTTGGATAGAGACCGGACTGGGACAAATGTCCGCAGAAAATTTGCGGACATCCGCAAAAAATGTCCGCAACTTTTTGCAGACAAAAATTAGAAAACGCGGACATTCAAAAAAGGTCCATTTTTTTTGTCTGCGAAAACTGACCGCAATAATTTGACCTTAAATTTTTTTCTCAAGAATCTGTCCGCAAAAATGTCCGCATCTTTATTTTTTGTATACCAAAAATGTCCGCAAGAATTTGACCTCAAAAAATGTCCGCAAGTTTTTTGCGGACATTTTCTAAAATGACAAATTTTTTTTGATTTTCTTAATTTTAAATATTTTTTTAGAGTCACCAACAAATGCGACGAAATTATTTTGCGAGTAACCCAACTAAAATCCTTTTTATTGGACAAATTGGATGTAGAGAAAACAGAAAAGAAGGACAAAATAATTGATCAATTAAATAATTTTGAATTCTTGGAGGTTTCTTTTTTTGAATTTTTTTTAATTTAAAAAATTTTTTTAAAGAGTCCCTTAGCCATCAATCTTTTGAGTGTTTCAATTTTCTGTTCATACGCCTCCAAAATTGATTTATTACATTGTTATGGAGATCTTTCTAAACTTATACAGGTTTATAATTTTTATTTAAGACTATAATATAGAAAAGGTCCTCTTTGCCATAAGATACCACTTAGGTTGTCGGATACCGAAAATTTCTTGATATTCGGATTGGGAACCAAAATTTTGATTAAAACTAGTATGGTCCGCAAATCTCAAATCCGCAAATTTCGAGTCCGCAACTTCCGGGTCCGCAAATCTCAGGTCCGCAAACTTCGAGTCCGCAAAGTTCGGCTTGTTGGTTCGTTGGAGAAATAATCTTTGGAGAATTAATCCCACTAGTTTCTCGCGCTTCTGAGAAACACATATCCACATCAGGGATGTCACGGGTTACCTGAAACCCTTGACTTTTCTTGGACCAGACTTATTACGGGTTATTTTTGGGAGCTATTTTTGCTCAAGGTTTGGTGCCTGTGACATCCCTGATCAACACTTATATTCCCCATTTTTAAATAAATTTTTCAGCAATTTTTATCTTCAAATTCTCAACATTTACTAAAAGTTAAATTCGATTCAAATTTAAATATTGATTTTGCCAAAGAATTTAATTTATCAATTTGTCAACCTTTGGGATTTATTCCACCTCCTAATACAACTGAAAATGTTTTGATTTCGAATAAATTGATTGTTGGGAATTCTGGAAAAACGGCTAAAAATGACAGGTTATTTTTATTTTTGTATTTTTTCGACACTTTGACATTTGATTCTTGACTAGGGTTGGGGTTTTCGAATCGGCCGACGTTCGAGTCATTTTTTCGGGCCCCATTTTTACTGAACCGGGCCGTTCGAGTCTTTTTCGGACCAAAAATCGAGGCCCAACCGAACTGAACCGGGCCCCCAACCCTAGTCAAGACTCAATACTTGGGTTGTTGGTTTCGAACCGAAAGTTTCGGTTGAGTTTGTCGGTTCGGTGAACCAATGAATCTGGTGAGACCGACAACCCTACTCTAGACCAAGAGTCCTGGACAGCTCTAGACCAACCCTATCCAATCCCAAACTCGGTCTTTTTTAGCCTCCTTTTGTTTTTTTATTTAAAGGCACGGTTATATAAACCAACCAACTCCAACTGAAATTAATGCTCCAAATTCTTTTGATTTTTTATTTGGATCTGATTTGTACATTTCATCAAAATTGCCGTATAATAGAGAATCTAATACCTTCAACCCTATGAATTCTGAAAGGTTTTGAATTTTTAAAAATTTTTTAAATTAAAAAAAAATTTTTCCAAGTGATTCTTTTATGAAGCAACGATTTATGGACCAATTTCAATATATTACTATCCCACTGCAAAAATTTACAAAAGAAATTTCGTTCATTTCTACAAGTTTAATGGATTTACACAAAGATATTGTAAGGGTTTTTTGGCTCTAGTCTGATTTATGAGTCCAATGAGAACCTATGAGTAGGATTCCTAAATGGGCCGACTCGGACCGAGAGATGGATTTACGCCTGGGGTATTTAGCCCGAAAAAGACTCGTATGGCCCGACTCGATAAAAGAAAGCCCGAAAAAATGCCTGGCCCGACTCGAAAACGGCAGCCCTACTTATGAGTCCAATGGAGGTTTGTGTCGATATGGGTACCAGATTTAGCGGGGCAATACCTTAACAAACACCCAATGACACCTCCTATTTAAGATACTCTTATTATAAGGTATGTTTTTAAGTAAAAGTTGATATCTTAAAAAAGGTTCGTCTATAAGCCTCTAATTTTTAATTAAATTTCAGGTTCTTCGTCGTTGTGTTGTTAATGGTGAAGAATTAATTAATAGACTTGCATGGTTTTTTTTAATTTTTAAAAAATTTTTTATAAAATTAAAAAAAATTTAAAGTTGTGAAAGTGCTTGGGATCAATTGGAAGCACACAAAAAGAAAGTACAAATGATAATTCAACAATCATTAAATCAAATTTGGAGACGAGATATTGAAAGAGTTCAAAGGTTCTTACTTGTACAATCTAGATGGTTTTTCTTGCGGATATTTTTTATTAAGACAAAAAAGTCCGCAAACTTCGTCACTCTTTTATGATGTCCGTGAATATTTTTGACTATTTTATAAAGACAATAGAAATCCGCAAAATATTTGCGGATTTTTCATGAGACAAAAGAAAAGTTCGAAAAAATCCGCAAATTTTTGCGGATTTTATGAAGCCAAAATAAGCTGCAAAAACCATCCAAGCCAGAGCTGCACGAAAATTTTCGTGTTTCGCAGATTTATGTGGATTTTTGATGATTTTCGTTTTGTATTTCGTTTAAAAATAATTTTTTCGTTTCGCAAAAATGAAAATTATTTTTTCGTTTTGTTGAGCGAAATCTCATTTTCGTGCAGCTTTGGTCCAAGCGACACAAATCCCGTTAAAAAATTTTGCATTCTTTTTTAGACAACAACATTTGGTCAAAGAAAAATTGGAAGAAATGAAACATTTACAAAAATTGACTCAACAGGCACTCAAAGTTTTTTTAGAAAATTTTTTGAATTTTTACAAAAAAATTTTTTCTGAAAGATTTCTCAACATTTAAAACCTTTTGCTGTTCAAATGGCTGGAATAATTTCTGTTATAGACGTTAGACGTACAACTTTAGCAGTGCTTTCACCAATGGAACAAATTTGTTCAGAAATTGGACAAATTGGTATGGATAGTGAAATTAGAGTTGCTGCTATTGATAAGGTTCATTTAAAGGAAAATTTTTTTGGTTAACATAAGTCGATCTCGGTTTTCCTATCATCATTCTCACAATATTTTTACCTTTTCCGATTTCGGGGGGGGGGGGGGGATTTAGCCCAGAAGTCCTCCCTCTTGAGTATGGTACCGTTCCTATTAATTAGGTTAGGAGAAGAACCACACCACTCGCTGGGAAAAGTAGTGGGTCTTGGCCGGGTCCTAGGACAGGAAAAATCTATATAGGAGAATCTGTGGGCCTTGGTCCAGGCCCAGCTCGATCTGGGTCTGTCATAGGGTTTGACCATGGATCCGGTCCAGGTCAGTTGAGATCTCGATCGGATCCTGGGCTGCTTGCCTTCCACATTAGAAGTTGATAGAGAGCGAGATTTTCGAAAAGCCTGGGCCTGTTCCTGAACTCTGGGGTTTGTTTATTGACCTGGGCCTGTATTCCAGAAAAACCCCAGGCTCAGGAAAACCCCAGGAAGGTCAAAAAATGCCTGGGCCTGGATTCTGGGTACAGGAAACCCCAGCCCTTGGTCCAGGCTAAGCTCGATCTCTAATAGACATGAAGGCGAGTAACTGGAATTATTGTTTGGAGTCGTTCTCCGTTGACCCAGACCAGATCCGGGTTCAGGAAGAACACTAGGAAGCTATGCCTGGGTATAGCCGGGAACTCATTGATTTCTTACAGTTTCCACATCATTTTAACATTTTAGGAAGAAAAATTGAGACAACAAAAAATTGCAAATTCATTGGCTAACCAAGCATTACAAAACGATGCAATTTTGGCACTAAAAAATTTAAAAGTTGTGCCTCCTTCGAAACAATCAGGAGGAGGATCACGTCAAATTGTAGAAGTTGATAGGACCCGTTCTGATGTCTCTTCTAAAAGTTGTAAAAATTCGCTGGGAACATCATCATCACCTTTGACTGGCAAAAGACGTCAACAAATTTTAAGGTTTTTTTAAATTTTGAGTGACTTTGGTAGAAATTTCCGCCCTTCCCTCATCACATAAAAATTTTTATGTGATGACTCCATGCCTTCCTAGCAGATAAAAATTCATTTTTGCGGATAATATTTGCGGAATGCTCTAAAAAACTCCCAAAACTAATTAAGAGGTTCGAGGTTCCGTTGTGAGCACTCCGCAAGTTTTCGTCCGCAAGTTTGTTTCCATGTCCGCAAATTAGGGCCGCTAAAACGCCTCTCGGTTCCTTTTTTTTAATTTTGTAAAATTTAGGGAAATCCCTTGTAAAAAAATTTTTTATAAATAATTTTCTAGTCGAGCGCAGCGAAAATCAGAAGGTGCTTCTTCTTCAGACATACTACTAGCAACGGAAAGTATAACTAAAGGCAATAATTTACCCGAAGAAAAAGTCAAAGAAATAAAACAAACAACAGAATTTTCCCCCATTAAAGAAGAAGCAACTACTACATCCGCAAATCTGGATACGGATGTCCGCAAGAATATGTCCGCAAATCTTGACGCGGATGTCCGCAAAGTTATGTCCGCAAATCTGGATGCGGACGTCTGCAAAAATACGTCCGCAAATTTGGATGAAAAAATGGACTGCTCCCCGTCTGTTGATTCAAAAGAAGAAATTAAACCAAAATTAATTTCATTTGGAAAGCAAATACAAAAAGATAAGGATCCAACTGTTCTTATGGCAAGAGAAAAATTGATGGAATCGATTAAAGAAAAGGTTAAAAGAATTGATTAATCTTTGATTATTTGTTGTCCGCAAAAAAGGGGGGACCTTATAGGAAAAACAAGAACCCGTGGATGTCCGCAAGTTTTTGTCCGCAAAAAGGGAGGACGGGGCTTGGCTTTCAAAAACAAGGGACTTACGGATTATGGCGGTTCTTCCGACCTTATAAGGCCGCCGTTTTTATAGAAACGACCTCTGACCATTTTGGTCCCACTCTTTTCCTTTAGGTTCCCGTCTTATCTTTGCGGACATAAATTTGCGGACATTTGTGCCTTAACAGAAAAGAACTTATTAATGATCTTAAAAATAGAACTATGTATGTATATTTTTATAATTTTGATTAATGTGCAATAAAATTTTGTGGACAAAAAAATTTTATTTTTGCGGACAATATTTGCGGACAAAAAATTTTTGCGGATTTTTTTGTCCTTAAGGCACAAAAAATTTAATTACTGATAGACCCCAATATTTTAGAGGGGAATGGGAAAGTCAAAAAATAGAAATTGTCCGCAAAAGATTTTTTGTCCGCAAGAAAAATTTTTTTTGTCCGCAAATTTTTTTTAAATTTTTTAAAAATTTTTAACACGATAAAATTTTATTTTTTTATTTTTATATTCGTTTAAAATTGTCTATTTACTACAAGAATATTTTCAAATATTTTTTAATTAAAAAAATTTTTTCCGCTTTAAGAAAAATGAGGCATTTAGCTGCTCGGTTTGTTCCAAAAATTGCGGAAAATATTATTTCACTTTCAAATCAATGTCAATTTAACATTACTCCGCTTCATGTTGTTGACCCAAATTTGGATTTTAGAAAGGAATTTGCAAACGGTTTGAATTTTTTTAAAATTTATTTTAGTAATAGAACCTCTATTTTACGTACTCCCTTGGTTTTCAAAAATCGTGCCTTATATTGAGGGGTTCATTAAACTGAAGGTATCTTATAATGAAGGGGATATTTTAGAGAACGTGGGGATATTTAGATATTTTAGAAAAGAGTGAAATTTTTTGTCCGCAAAAGAATACTTTGTCCGCAAAAAAATTTTTTGGTCCGCAAAAATAGAATCAGGGGTAGTATCTCGTCACCTCTCATTATAAGATACCCCCGTTATAAGATCCCCTCATTATAAGGTACCCTCTATTTATGAGGGTACATCCCCCTCTATCCCCCCATAAAATACCCCTCAAAATAAGGTACCTCTCATTATAAGGTATGATTTTTCAGCCCCCAAGATGGAGGTATATTATAACGAGGTTTAACCTTTCTATTTAAATTTTAGTTGAAAAATTGAAGGAAAATCTTGAGAAAAGGCAAATGTTTGATTCAATTTCAAACTTGCCTAAAATTAAAGACGATTATTTTCGCTGGTGGAAGGCTTACTGCAATCTTGTTAATTGTGGTGTGGATAAAAAGGTTTTAAATTTTTTGACATTTTAAGGAAGAGAATCAAGCTTTAATTAATTTAAACGCATTGAATATTGTCCGCAAAATAATTTTTTGTTCGCAAAAATATTTTTTGTCTGCAAAATATCTTACTTGTCCGCAAATATTTTTTGTCCGCAAATATGTAGGGAATCATGTTTTAACGAAGCACTCATTTTATGCTTGAACAAGAACCAAAAATCAGAATCTTTTTAGTAAAACACCCAAAAAAACATTTGTCCGCAAGTTTTTGTTCTTTCCTAAAAAATTGTCCGCAAAAATTGTCCGCAAGTTTTTTCTCTCCTAAAAATTTGTCCGCAAAAATTGTCCGCAAGTTTTTGTTCTCTCCTAAAAATTTGTCCGCAAAAATTGTCCGCAAGTTTTGTTCTCTTTTAAAAATGCCAAAAATCTTGTTTAAAATATTTTCCCCTATTTTTTAAGGACCCCAATCAGCGTGATAAATATATTGAGGTTAGAAGCGAATTACTTAAACATTCTGAAGGACTTTTGGGTGCATTGGCTTTGCCTAATTATTTGGATGTTGAACCAGAAATTAATCAAAAATTTGTTTTGAACAACTATATTGCAAAAGATTTGGATGAGATTGTGGAAAATGTGAGGTTTGAAGTTAAAATTAAGTAGAGGGTATTGGGTTGGATTATTCGCCTATGACAGTCCAAATTCAAAAAATTTTTGCCTGTGGCGCTGAATAAATAAAAATATGGTTCAAAAAAATTTGCGTTAGGAACGCCAAAGTAAATGCCAGAATTTTGGCGCACATCCCATTTTAGCCTCCCACCTGAAATCGACGCCCTAGCTACGCCCTTGGGTGGGATGGGTAAGTTTTATGGGTAAGTAAGGGGAAAATAGTAAGTGGGAATTTCGGATTGAGGGTTTTCGAAAGTTTTTCGGGTTCAGATTTTTGGTCGAAAACTGTCCTGGGTTTGGTTTTTAGTTTCGGGTAGCCCCCTTGGTTTGAAGTAGATGAGGGGCTACTCATTGGGTTGGCTTATTGCTAGCCTGGCCCATCCCTGGTCAGTGTTTGTAAGACACAGCAACTTAACCTGCAACCAGAGAGCCGTTTCAGTGGCGCTGAAATAAATAAAACATCTTTCTCTTTTTCTTTGCGCTCTATTTTTTTCGCGTGCTATTTTTCTAAAATTTGAGGTGCCAACTTCGAGAAGCTTAATCTCGAAAGAACTCCTTTTAAAAAAATTTTTGACCAACCCAAAACTTGAAACAAAGTCTTAACTTTGTTTTAAAACCAAATTTATTGATTTTTTAAATGTTAAAAAAAAGTTTTAAATGGCCGAATAACCCAACTTTAAAACTGAAAAATAAAGCGAAAAACTTATTTAAAAAAATGTATTTTAGGTTAAAATGGCATCAAATGTTAAATAGGAAAGATATTATTGAGATTCTAATTTTATATAATTCATTTTCACTGAAAGGATTCGAACCTCTTGCATTTTTCGCTGTCACGTAACCAACTAAACCATACTCCCGCACTGAAACGCTGGTTGCACCCTCTGCCTATTTTAAGTTGCTGTGTAAGAAGAATACGAATCAATGACGCGTTGGGGGTTATTCAACTCGGAACCCGGGCCTTCTTTACCTAAACCTGAAACTTGGGCTTGGTTCGATCCTAAACCGAAATTCAGACTTTTTTGGCCGAATCCGAAACCCCGGGCCTTTTTTATTCCGAGACGCCTCATTATAAAATAGCCCGGCCCAAATTTAGGATAGAAAAACCCCCAATTTAAACGTACACCTTATTATAATGTACGATTTTTCCGACCACAAGGGTGTATTTATCAAATTTTTTTTCAATTTTAGATGTCAACAAACTCCAAATAATTTGCCGATTCAATTAAACAAACTTCGTTCCTCGCTTTTAAATTTTTTCATAAAAAAATTAAATCCAGCTCCAATTCATTTTAGTGGTCCTTTTCTTGTTCGTCCAGCACTGGTTGAATGTTGCAATATTTGTTTAAATGGAGTTCCTTTAATTACTGATTGTGTTGATCCTCCTTTATGTTTAGTTGGTAAGGGAAAAAATTTTTTGTTCGGGGAAAATTTTGTCCGCAGAATGTTTCCGCAAAGATTGTCAGCAAAGCTTTGTCCGTCATAAATGTCTGCAAGAATATTCCGCAAAAATTTTTCTGTAAAATATTGTCAACACAAAATGTTCGCAAAATAATGTCCGCAAAAACTGATCCGGGAAAAATATTCTGCAAATAGTCTCTGAAAAAATTGTCCGCAGGACATATTCGCTAATATTTTTCAAATTATCCGCAAAAAAATTCGCAAAAATTTTCTGCAAAATTTTGTCAGTAAAAAATTATCAGAAAATATTGTTCCCTTAAAACTGTTTGCAAAAATTTTGTCCGCAAAAATTTTGTCCGCAAAAAATGTCCGCAAGAGTTTGTCCAAAAATCCCCCTTAAAACTGTCCGCAAAAATTTTGTCCGCAAAAAATGTCCGCATTTTTCTTAACTATTTTTTCTCTTCCAAATTTTCAGGAACAAATATTCCATCATTTTTGTCAATTCTAGTAAATGGTTGTTTAACTTCATCAAATAATTGGCCTCTTAGTTTAATAGCTTCTGGTCCAGTTTATTACAAAACAACAAAAAATTTGGCAAAATTTTTTCAAACTGAGCAAATTTCGATTTTAACAATTGGAAGGGATAAAGAGGAATGTGTTTTTAGGCAAACTGAAATTTTTACCATTTGGAAAAATTTATTGAAAAAAATTTTGAAGGAAAGAGAACTTGAAGGTTTATTTTTGTATTTTTTGAGGTTTAAAAAATAATTTCCCCGAGCGGGTTCGAACCCACGACCCCCCTCTCCCCAATTTTCATATTTTTGGGCCTGAAATCACTTTTTTCTAATTTAAAAAATGAAATAAGTTCAAAAATCACTTTAACTGTTCAAAATAGGGTTTATTGCCCTTTTCCTGCAGTTTAAAAAAATAATTTCCCCAAGCGGGTTCGAACCCGCGACCACCTATTTTTCATATTTTTGGCTATAAAATCATGTCTTTTCTAATTTAAAGGATGTGCAGAGTTCAAAAATCATTTTAACTGTTCACATTAGTGTTCCTTGACCTTTCTCTAAAGATTAAAAAAATAATTTCCCCAAGCGAGTTCGAACCCACGACCACCTATTTTTCATATTTTTGGCTATAAAATCATGTCTTTTCTAATTTAAAGGATGTGCAGAGTTCAAAAATCATTTTAACTGTTCACATTAGTGTTCCTCGACCTTTCTCTAAAGATTAAAAAAATAATTTCCCCAAGCGAGTTCGAACCCACGACCCTCAAATTCTGAACAAAATTGTGCCAGTTTTTAATCTCTTTAAATTTTAAGTATCTGTAAAACAACAAGAAAATCTTCAACTTTGGGAACGTTCATCATTAAGTATTGGTAGAAGATTTGATGGAAGTGGTGACGATAAAATAAGTCAAATTGCTTCATTTTCGAACATTGGTATAATTTTAAAGTAACATAAGGCTTGGTGGAGCTTATCGGCTTTTCGGAACTTTTTTGCGGGCTGTTTTTCTATAATTTTTATTTACTCATTTTTTCACATTATAAATTGAGCAAATATAAATTATAAAAAATCTCTAGAAAAAGTCCGCAAAAATTTTGCGGCAAATTTTTTGCAGACTTTTTTTATGGGGGGGGGGGGGGGGAGCGTAATCGACAAGTACCGAACCTCATTTTTAGATACCCCTTAATTTTAAAATACCTCGATTTAGGATACCCCCGGTTTAACATACATCTCATTATAAGGTACTACGATAATTTCACCCCCATGGGGTTATTTAAAAATGAGGTCCAGATATGCCTATATTTCCTCATACAAAAAAATTTTTTTTAATTTTTCAGGCGATTATATTTCTCGTCGTGCACATGTTGTATTTGATACAGGCAACAAAAACAAAAATTTAGAAATTGATAAAAATCCAAATTATGCCCAAATGGCTTTTACAACAATTAATTTGGATAATTTAATAAAATGTTTTTAGGCATAAAAATGTTAATAGAATAATTTTAAGTATTTTTTTTTAATTTTGTAATATTTACAAAAGCCTTTAGGCTTTATATTTATTTTTTTGAATTTGGCAATATTTAAGAAAAGACTGACTTTTTTGCGGACATTTTTTGTGGATTAATTTTTGCGGACTTTTCTTTATTACAAAAAAAGTCCGCAAAAAATTTGCGGACAACTTTACGGACTTTTATTTTTCAAGGAAAAAATCCGCAAAAATTTGTCCGCGGATTTTTTGCGGACAAATTTTTTATCTTGCGGACACTTTTTGCGGACGTTATTTTCTAGACTTTTTCTCATTAAAAAATATGAAAAAATGAGAAAATAAAAAGTATAGGGAAGAGTCTGCAAAAAATTTGCGGACAAAAATTTTGTCCGCAAAAAGTCGACTTTTCCTAATTGGTGCCAAAATCATTTTATAATTTCTTAATACTTTTTTTAGTAAAATATTTTTAAAAATGAAAGATACTAGCAAAACTACGGCTGTTACTTCGACTAACTCGACCGCCCGAGTTAATAGAGGAAATTCTGATGATGATAGAGTCTTGGTACCTTTTATAAGGGATGTGCTTGCCGTTGCAAATGTGAGTGATCAACCGCCCGTTGTTCAAATTGCTGTTGGGGCGAGTGGAGGAGTGTAAGTTGTAAAAAGTCCGCAAGTTTTGTCCGCAAGTTGTTAAAAAAAATTATTTCTTATTTTTGCGGACGGAAAATTTTCCAACTTGCGGACAGTTTTGTTTGCAAGTTTGAAAAATACTGTTTTTGCGGACATCCGCAAGTTGTATAAATTTCACATTCTTTGCGGACATTTTTGCGGACGTCCGCAATTTTTGTCCGCAAATTTTCAATTTTACTAATCTGCATTGATGTCCGCAAAAACTTGCGAATTTTTTGAGTGAATAAAGAAAAACATTTTTATTTTAGGGTGACCGGTTATTTATTTGGCAAAACGAGCAAATTTGTTGCTGCATTTGTTGGTGGAGCAGTTTTACTTGTTCAGGTTTTTTTCATTTATATGTTTTATTATATCCTTAGGGATTAGAATTGGTTTAATTTTAATAGGATTTGGGTTATTGTCCGCAAATTTTCGTCTGTAAGTTGGGGCTTGTCCGCAAATGAATTTTTGTCCGCAAGTTCTCTTCTTTATTACAAAAAAGTCTGCAGAAAATTTGCAGACTTTTTTTGGTCTTCAAGGAGAAAGTCCGCAAAATTTGTGCGCAAGTTTTTTGCGGACAAATTTTTTATTGCGGACATTTTTTGCAGACATTTGTCATATATTTTTCTCATTTTTAAAATAAGAAAAAATGACATTCCGTCCCCAAGTGTGGTCTGCCCGCAAATGTCAGTCCGCAAGTTGTGATCTGTCCGCAAATGTCGGGCAACCCCTCATTTGAGTCCTAACCTCATGGACCACTTTTTCTTCTTCCGCTTTCTAATAAATTAAATTCCCCATATTTTTTTTAGTTGTTTGAATGTCAAGGCTATTTAACAATAAACAAAAAGAGATTGAGTCGAGATATTGGACAGGCAAAGGAACAACTTTCTGCCGTTCTAGGGACTGTTAATAATGGAGAAACAAAAAATTGGGTTGATAATTGTGTGGCAAAAGGAGAGGCTTTAATTTTGAGAAAATCGACGAAGAATAACGGAGTGGTATTTTTTTGAATAATTTTTTTATTAGGGAAAGTCCGCAAGTTTTGTCCGTAAATTTTTTTATAAGTCCGCAAGTTTTTTTATAAGTCCGCAAGTTTTTTTTAAGTCCGCAAGTTTTTTGAAATGTCCGCAAATTTTTAAGAAAGTCCGCAAGTTTTTCGAAAAGTCCGCAAAATTTTCAAGGTCCGCAAGTTTTGTCCGCAAATATGATTTTTATTCTATAAATTTCCACTCCTTGTATTTTATGGTTGGACCTCACTACACCCACCTAACTATAAAATACCCCCCACCCCCAAATAAAAACCTCATTATAAGAAACGCTTGCAAAACCCTCACTTTAAGATAAGGTTGTACTCACAAATAAGAGGTCCAATGTATTTTTTTCAAAAACTAACCCTTTTCAGAAAAAGTATAAATTTGCGGACAAAACTTGCGGACTTTTCCAAAAAACTGACCTTTGAAAAATTTGTCGACAAAACTTGCGGACTTTCGAGGGGATAAAAAAGAGTCATTTTTTAATTAAAAAAAATTTTTTTAAAAGGTAAGCAACTTTTTAATTCAAAATATTCGAACAATTGGTGGATTTCTGGGAGGTGCTCTTCTTGGATTTGGGTTGTCTTGAATTTATTTTTTTTAAAAAGATGAGAGAGATTATCTATATTTTTGATATATTCAAATTTTCAAATGTTTTTTTCCTTCAAATTTTTCAGAAAATATAAAAAACGAGTCTTAGAAGTTGAAAAAAAATTTTTTAACGGCAGTAGGGAAGGAACACCCGGGGAAAGGACGAGGGACCCGCCTATAGCAGGGATAGGACGGGGTTTGGAAAAAGTCAGGAGTTCGAGCAGGTTTTAAAAAAGTTCTTAGATCGGGTCTTGTTAGGGTAGAACTACAGAAAAACAAAAAATCGAATTTCAGGGGGTCCATAATGGATGTGCGCCATAATTTTGGCGTTCCAAGCAGACACCGGCGTTGACTCGAGCTTTTTTGGCGGCGCCCTTATGTCCCAGTACGGAAACCGGATCCGTTACATTTCAAATGTCAAACTCTACTAAAATAGTCTTTCTAAAACATACAGGAAAACCCCTCAGGATTTGGAGGGTAAAAAATGGTTGGGGTTAACTTTTGAACGAAAAAATTCAAAAAATTATTTTACTCCCCAAAACAAAAAAATATTTTTTAATTATCAAAAAATAAACCATTTTTAAAAACACAAATTTTTTTTAGCAAAATTCTTCATAAAAAATTTTCTTCCTCTTTTCAAGTCTCCATTGGCGTAACAAAATTCCCACAAGGTTCCACATCTTTCTGAATTTCTTTTGTTCTGAGCACAGTACTGAAAAAAAATTTTTTTTGTTAATTTTTAAGCTGTAAGCCAGTCAAGGAAAGGCTCCAAAATTTTGGTCGATTTATCATTCGAATGAGTTTCTCCTTAATCCCCTAAATCCGCTTAATCCCCATTATCCCTCCTTAATCCTGTCTAGTTGATCTTCGACCCCCCCCCCCCCCCAAATAAGTTTGGTCCTCCCCCCTGTTTCCAATTTCTGTGAACCTATGATTCTATGTCTCTTTTTAATCCTCTTAATCTACCCCAATCCGTTTAATCCCCGTTATCCCTCCTCAATCCCCGTTATCCCTCCTTAGTCCCTTAAATCCGCTTAATCCCGTTTCTTAACCTACCCACACCCCCCCCCCAAACCCGCTTAATCCCTCCACCCCCTTCGCAAATCCTCCTAGTACCCTCTTAACCCGCCTAAATCCGTTTAATCCCCATTATCCCCTCTTTAATCACCTTAAATCCTCTAGTATCCTTGTCCATCTAATCCTCATAAATCCCCTTTAATAAATCCCCTTTTTGAATGAAATATAACTCGACCCCTATTTTTGGAGCGAGCCCTTTAAAAAATTTAAAAAAAATTTTCAAACGTAGTTCCAGGTTCGAAAATATATTTGCCTTCCAATTCGCTACGCTTTGAGAATGCTGGAACAAATGGTCCTTCCATCTTTTTACCATTTTTGGTGAAAATAGCAATGTTGTATGCATTCCTTAAAAAATTTTATTAGAAATTTAGTTGATAATATAGTTGAAAAACCTCAACGTACCCCTTGATAGGTATAGAAAAAGCATCGTTTCTATAACTCTAGAAATCTACGCAAAGAGAAAACCTTATTCCTATATACTAGAGAGAAAAGCCCTGGGCCTGTTCCTAGGCTCTTTGCTTGATTTACGGACATAGGCCGGATTTTGGGCCTGTAGTACAGGAAAAACCCAGACCCAGGAAAACCCCCAGTAAGGTCAAAAAATGCCTAGGCCTTGACTCTGGGTACGAGAAAAACCCAGACATTGGTCCAGACCCAGCTCGATCTCTACTATATACCACTTGACACCTTTGAGATTTGATGGGAGTAAAGGTACTTGGACGAGATACCGGAGGGATTAGGGAAAAGATCTATGGATTTGGAAAGTTATCGGATGACTTGGAGATAATCCTCTAAGTAGATAATCCTCCCCATAATCCTCTAAGTAGAGGGTATCGCTAAGGGAGCTACCTCAGTATGACTGAGAGCTCCACCAACTTGGACGAAATACCGGAGGGATTAGGGTGAATGTCAGGAGATTTGGAGATCAAATCCCAAATTTACTTACATCCCCCTTAATCCCCGTGTATCCCCTTAATCCTCTAAATAGAGGATATCGCTAACAATACGAGAGCTCCCCCAACCAACAGCGACCCAAATTAAAAAAATATCCTAAATTGAAATTTTATAGAAGTGAGTGTATCTCAAAATTGAGGTTCAATTAAATTCCTAATTGAAATTAAAAATTTTTTTTACCCAGACATGTCATCCCCATGCATTCCAGCTTCAACTGCCTTACAGACTAATTTACGGCATTCGTCTTCCTTAAAATTAAAAATTTTCAAAAATATAAAAAATTTTCACCGAAAAATTTTTTAAAAAATTTCTAAAAATTTTTTTTGAAAATTTCTAAAATTTTCAAAAAAAAATTTTTCGTAGTCGGAGAGATTCGAACTCTCGCGGGAAAATCCCATTGGATAGCAGCTATCAAATTTAGCAGTCCAACGCCTTAACCACTCGGCCACGACTACGCTTAGTTTCTCTTTCCTATTTTTATGTTAAATGCAAAGGGAAAAAGAGAAAAAGGACAAATTAACACTGGGGAGCGACCCTTTATTTAAAAAAATTTCTAAAAAAACCGTCATGTCCGGCTTAAATCCATTTTCCAATTCAGCTATAGCACAAAGACAGCCTGAACCATCAGCACTAAAAGGCTTTAAAAATCCACCACCAGAGGCAGAAACTTCGAATAAATAGGCTCCGGTAGCATCAACACCGCAAACTAATAAATAAGCGGAGACATGGCCTTGATACTTAAGAGAAAAATTTTAGTTAAAAAATTTCTTATGAATATTCATATCAATCGGGTAAGGGATAAGACAGCGTCCGAAAAATGCAAAGTAGGCCAACTTTTTTCTTTTTCCCCATTTTGGGAGGAGAGGGGAGGAGGAAGGGAGAAGCTTGTTGAAGCAAAACAAGGGGAAAATGGAAGAGAAATGAAAAGAAAGGAGGTAATAAAATCCAAAATAGGGTTGGACCCCAACCCCGAAAGTCTCAAACTTTGAACATGAAGAGTTCACCCCCGAAAACCGTCACCGATTTACAACACAATACGATTTAGTCGAACAAATCCCAAACATTCCCACCCCCAAAGTGAGCCCTAAAGTTCAAAATAGAGTTGCGCCCGATACGAAAATCTTGGGGTGTTAAAAACATTGGGGATTTTTGGGTTGGACCAGAGTTCACACACGAAAAGCGACATAAATTTGAACCACGGCCCTGTACAATTTTGACGACACGAACATGACATTCTTAACCAGACGAAACCCGACTACGAACTTTTTAACCCCCAACGAGTCGGGGTCCAGCACAGAGCGTGAGACGGAACAGTCAGAGGTGTCGGAAATCGGAAGAGCCGAAAATCGGAACTGGATCCCAAGTCGAAACTCGGAAATCAAAAGGCCACCGCCCACCCCTGGTCCAGCCCAAAAATTCCCCAATTTTTAACACCCCAAATTCTAAAAAAATAAAACCTGAAACAAATATTGACGTAAACGACGCCCAGCCATCATAACACGAGCTTTTCTCCCTTCATTATTCAACTCAAAAAGTTCCATTTCCGTTTCCATCATTGCTGTAACCTTTTCCAAATCTGATTTACAACCTGCTCCAGCAGCATAAATTAAGTCGGTTATACGATGCAATTTTATGGCATTCTTAACAGAGACCAAATTTCCCATTGTAGAACGTGCATCTGCACCGACAATCACTCCATCCTAAAAATTTTTGGATTTTAAGGGGGGATTTGAAAGGGTTTTCGAAGGGAAAGACCTTGGAGGATCCTTCGCTCACTCCTCTCGAAGACCTGATACAAGGATTTTGACCCCTTTACCCTCTATCGAAAAACCGAAGAGACCGTCCCTTAGCCTCCCCCTCAAAAACCGAGACAGACCCTCAACTTCAAGGGCGCAGTCAGGTGGTCGATTTCAGGAGGAAGCAATTAGGTTGTGCGCCAAAATTTTGGCGTTTACTTTGAACTCAATATTTTACATTTTCCGTTTCAGGGGGAGGGGCTATAGCACCAGAAACCCCTTTCACCATCTAACGAAGTACAGAAGAGAGGCCCGTAGGACAGAAGAGAGCAGGCCCGTAGCCAGGGGGGGGGGGGGAAAGGGGGGGGTAATTGACCCCCCCCCCCCCCCCCCCCGAAATGGGGAAATGGAAAAATTTTGCGGGAGGGTTTGGGGGAGAAAAGTGAATTTTTTTGGCCTACGGCCTCTGAAATTCAAAAAATTTTCGCCTGCGGCGCTGAAAATAGAAGAAATCTGGCTTCTTGAGCTCCAAAATTCAAAAAATTTTCGCCTGCGGCGCTGAAAAAGTGAATTTTTTTGGCCTACGGCCTTCTAAAATTCTCAAAATTTTCGCCTGCGGCGCTGAAAATAAAATTTTTTGGCGCCTTCGGCGCCAAAAATTGGGCGCAAAAAATTTTCCCCTCTTGTCCCCCCCCCCCGAAAAAAAATCCTGGCTACGGGCCTGGAAGAGAGGCCCCCTCAAAAACAGAGATGGTAAGAAAATCGAAGTTTCCATGGGGTTAATTTGAAGATACATGTTCTTGGTTATTAGAGAGCGATACGGGCACCCCCCACCCATGGAGGAATGTCTGGGTTTAAATTATATATATATAACCCATGCCTAGCAAGAAACCCAACAGCCCCATCCTAGCCAATAAATAAAGTCAAAATTCAAACCTTAAAAACAGAAGCCACAATAGTCGTTCCAGTACTTGTAATATTTGTTTTACCTTCCTTGTCGCCATTTTTGAGGGCCAATTCATTAAAAGCCAAATTCCGCTCCATCGCGGAATTATCAAATCCATAGCCGCCCAAAGGCGTGTTAAGAAGTTGTTGAGAAAGTTTAACTGTTGGATACATAATTTCTATGAAATTAGATGTTTAACAAGGTAAAGAAGCGTTCAAAATTGAAAAACAAAAAAAAATTTTCAAAAAATATAAAGAAAAAAAACTGAAAAATGATTACATTTTTAAAAGACGCTAAAATAGAGGACACGCCCAAATAGGCGCATGGCCATAACGGCGCAAAGCCATAACTTGCTAGAAAAATTCTGGACCTTGTCAATTTTGGTACCAATCTCTTTAGCTCGATGAGAGGAATCGTTTGATACTAAATTTGTAAGATTCGGAAAACTTGAAGCAAGTTATGGCTTTGCGCCGTTACGGCCGCGCGCCTACTTAGGCTCTAGACTTCAGATGGAATTTGAATGAAAAGAGTGTGGAAAAACGAGAGAGCGTGAAAATGAAAAAGAGAGATTAACGAGAGAGTACGATAAAGTTAAGCGAGAATATTAGAGAGTTAGGCAAATTGATTTTTACAAGCCTCTTTGGGATTTTAAAAGTTGGTATTTTGATATATTAATTAATGAAGAATTACAATTTGTCAACATTTAATTGGTAACTTTATTCGTCAACTGTTAGATTTTTGGTAAAAGAAGTGTTAGAAATTTGACCATAACTTTCTTAATTTTTGACTGATCCGAATAATTTTCACATCATTCGAAAGGTCTTGATCTAGGGATTATTTTAAGCATAGCTAGGCAATTTATCGACCATTCTACAAAAAGTTATTGCCCAAAAACTGACGAAAAGCCAATTTTTCTGCCTGTAACAGCGTTTAATCACTCCTAACTTTTTGTGGAGAGTCTAAATCAGATGGGTCTAAACTTAAGAAAGATGCCCCATTTCGAGACCTTTTTAATGCCACATAAAATATTTTTTATACATTCTTTTTTTATTTTTTCAGATTTAATTTATTTCAATAAAAATGGAGACTTCTGAGCCTCAAGTTAAACAACAAGTTAGTTCACCTTTGAAGGATGTTCGCCCAAAACGCAAGTCAAAACCAAAGAGATACTTGACTTTTACTGGCACTGAAAGCCGACTTGACTTTTTGATTAATAAAAAAATGGTTTTTTAAATTTATTTTTTGAAAAATTTTCTTTGAAATTTTTTGGCTACTTTTGAGAGTGGGGTTGTCGGTTTGGAACTGAACCGAAGAACCGAGGATTTTCTGACTCGGTATTCGTTTCGGTTATCCGAAAATTTTCCAGGAACCGACAACCCTACTTATGAGTTATCGGTACTTGTGTAGTTTACCCCCCATGGGCCCTTAACCTTTTTTTTCTCTCGTCCTTTTCCTCTCTCGTCCTTTTTATTGGAGAGGGATATTTTGGCGTTCGGCGCGCCATTAAACAAGTACCAATACCCACAAAATTTTCCCCACTAAAATTTTTAGCAAGCAATCGTGAAGGGCTTATAGGGGGGGGGGGCAACTACACAAGTACTAAAAATTTTCCCCACAAAAAATTTTTAGCAAGCAATCGAGAAAACCTATGAAATTGAAGACGATGAATATGATATAAATGATGAACAGGGAATTAAGCTGATAGAATATCGGGATAAACTCCTCTCTAAAGCGTTTGATATGGAATGTGAACAACGAAACTATGCGGAGTTTGAAGATGCTGAAGTTGATTCAATGTAAAAAAAATTTTTTTGATAGGGTCAGACCTCGTTATAAGATACCCATTTGATTTCAGGCAAATTTGAAATATGCCGGAAAATTTTAATTTTGTCGACGGATTTTTATATACCCCCCCCCCCTTCAAATATTATTTTATAATGAGGTGGGTGGATGCCTAAGCAATACCCTCTATTTAAGCGACACCTCATGATGAGGACCCACGCTACTAGGGAACCTTATTATATGGTACGACCTTCCACTCCAAGGGGAATCTGTAAATTAGGTTTGAAGAGATAAGCTCCCCATTGGGTTGGAAGGTTCTCTCGTGATAACCTCTATTTAAGCGACACCTCATTATAAGGTACGACCTCTAAATATACACCCAACATTAGATACGCCTCAAATTCGAGGAGGGGGCTGCCCAAGTGATTACCTCTATTTAAGCGACACCTTGGGGGAGTACCTCTGTTTAGGCTACACCTCGGGGGAGTACCCTCTATTTAAGCGACACTCGTTATAAGGCACAAAATCAGACCCAAAGGGGTGTCTTATAACGAGCCTTGACCATACCAATTTTAACATATTAATTTTTATTAAGAGTCGAATGTGTTTCAAGTTCACCCAACCCCATCTTTATTTATGACACCGATTTGGAACCTTTGGATCAAATGCTGACTACATTCATTAATACTCCTGGCGGTTTATTGTCTGATTATTTGTAGGTTTATTTTGACTGGAAATTTTTTGGCGTCGTTTGGATGGGTTTTTTGCGGAAGATTTTTGCGGACTTTTATATGAAAGCAGAAAAGTCCGCAAAATTTGTCGTCAAATAGAAACAGTCCGCAAGATTTGTCCGCAAATGAAAGAAGTCCGCAAAATATGTCCGCAAATATAAGAAGTCCGCAAATAGAAAAAAACCGCAAGATATGTCCGCAAATAAAATAAATCCGCAAAAACCTCATCCAAACGACACCATTACCCAAATTTTTTCAAAAAAAAAAAAAAGATTTTTTTAGAATTCCCGAGTTTGAAGATGTTAGAGACTTTCTTGAACATATACGCACTGAAGGTGATTGTCCATTATATGATCGTTTTGTTCCAAAAGTGGATACGGAAGAGTATTGTAAGTAGATTTATTTTTAGGGGATATGTGTTGGAGGGAAATTTTAATTTCAGACAAATTTGAAATTTGCCTGAAAGTGAAAAAGTCTGCAAAAATAGTCCGCAATTTAAAATGTCTGCAAAATTGAGAAAGTCCGCAAAAAACGAGAAATGTCCGCAAGTTAAAAAATAGTCCGCAAAAAGTGAGAAAAGTCCACAAGTAGAAATGGCCGCAAAAATGAGAATGTCCGCAAATTAAAAAATGTCCGCAAAAAGCGTCCGCAAATAATAAAAAAGGCTACCGGTAAATTTTAAATCTTCCGGCATATTTCAAATTGCCTCAAATTAAAATTTCTAGCCCTCCCTTAATTTTAAAAATTTTCAAATTTTTTAGCTGATTATATTCTCAAAATACTTCGAAATGTTCGAGAAAAAATTCAGTTGCACAGATCAATTAATTTTCGTCAAATGTATGATGTCAAGCAAGAAGGACAACAGGTTGTTAATGGTGAATCATCTAAAGCAGATTCTCTCACACCTTTGGATAAATTTGCTGAAAAGGTTTTTAATTTGTTTTTTTTGGTTGGACACCTCCTCCCTATAAGATACCCCCAATATTGGGTACACCTCTGTTTAATATACGCCTTATAACAGACCCCCAATACTAGATAACCTCGATTTAAGATGCGTCTGTTGATATTTGTCCACTGGATGGGAAAGTTGTCTGGGTAAACCCTCTATATAAGAGACACTTCTATATAAGAGACCTCTATTTAAGATACCCCCCAATATTTTCAAGTTTAAAGTAGGGTGTTTACTAGGTGAGAAAAAAATCGGATCGAGTTTCGGATAAGAAAAAAGCCCGGGTTTCGGGTGACCCGTCCCAATCCTGGTATGTATCAGGCCGGTTGTAGTCGGGAAAATTTTTCGAGAGGGAGCCAGCTCGGGGGGAGGGGGGTGGGAAGGAATTCCCCCCATGGAAGACTTTTACCCAAATTTTTAAAGTTGGCAACGATGAAATCAGAAGGGCAAATTGTCAAAGAAGAAGAACCAGCTCAGGATGACGTAGATGACTTGGAAATTTTGGAAATTTTTACAAAAAGTGCAACGCCGAGTGAAGCGTCGCACTACAATGATGCTTTGCAGCCAAGTACTTCAAAGGAGGCAACTGATATTGATCTGGAGATTATTGCGCTTGATAAAGAAGACAATGAAAATGCGAATGTTGGAAGTTGTGCTAATGCTGGGGACAATAATATGGTAAAATACTGAATTTATTGAAGAAAAAACATTTTTGCGGACAATCCGCAAAAAATCTTGCGGACAATCCGCAAAAATCTTGCGGACAATAATTTTTCATGTTTTTTTTATCTTGAAGGACTGTGTTTCTGATTTTTAAATCTTTTAAAATTTTGATTTAAAAAATCCGCAAATTTTGTCCGCAAAATTTTTGCGGACAAAAATTTTTTGTAAAATTTTTTTCCAAAATTTTTTATTATTTTGAAGGATTGTGTTTCTGACTCTGGTGCTTCAGCAGCTTCTTCAAAAAAATCTGATGACAGCATTGCTGTAGGCGAGAGTGCAATTAGCCCAATACCTTCTCCAAAGAAGCAAGCAGAAAATGAGGTCAAAATGAAAGATTATGAGGAAGAAGATGACGATGATATTATCTGCATTGATTGAGAATTTTATTGGAGGAAGGAGCTTTTATTTTTTTAAATTATTTTTTTCTTTCGTTAGTTGTGAACAGTCGGACCTCACTTTAAAATACACCCAAAATTAATTTTCAGAGGTGGACTTGATTATTTCTGCGTTGTGGGGTTTTATACGTGAGGTTCCACTGTGTCTCAAGTATAATTGCGGATATCCAGTCAATAATTAAACTGGGTAACTTGACCATAAAAGGATATCCGAAATGTGATTGAGGATAAAGTACCCTATATTAGGCTGCTGAAAATTTTTATTTCATTCTTTTTTTGTCTACGACCTCAATACAATTAGTGACCGACTCGGGGTGAGGTTTAATGGGTTAATGGGGTACAGCCCACCGTTTAATGGGGTACAGCCCAAATAGGCGCGAAGCCATAATGGCACAAAGCCATAACTTGCTTTAAGATTTCTTAATCCTTCCGGATTTGGTATCAAACGATTCCTCACATCGAACTAGAGAGATTGGTACCAAAATTGACAAGGGCCAGACATTTTCCAGCAAGTTATGGCTTTGCGCCGTTATGGCCGCGCGCCGTTTTGTGCTGTACCCGGCGTAGAAGATTACAAGAGGGAGTTGGAGAAATATTGTGGGATTAAGGGGATGGATGAATCGAGAGACTGACGGGATGTCCGACACAGAAAAATCCTCGAGTGTCTGACACGGAATTCTGGAACGTCCTCTACCCGATAGAGAGAACGGGATACCGAAAATGCAATTTTATCGGTCACTAAATATAAAATAAAGATTATTGGCATTGTTATAAATTGAATTTTACAAGAAATTTTTTTTAATTCAAAAAAAGATGCTTGTTAAGAGCATATCTAAATTTTTAAACTTTTAGCTTGCCAATAGGGGTTGGGGTCATTTTGGCGCAGGTATAAATACACGTCTGTTTTTGGTGCGCTTATAAGGGCGCGAGTAAGTGCTGCGCCGAAACGTCCCACTTACTACCAATTAAATATAGTGATCCTTTGTCCTATGTCCACTGACGTGTTTTTTGTCGTACGATGTTTTGTCCTAAAAAAAAGTTGCATTTACTATAAAAAGGAGAGTTTGTTTGTTGGTTCTCTCCTTTTTTTGTTTTTCCTTTTTGTTTTTCCTCCATTTATTTTTATAAGCGAATCAATTTATTGTTTTGTCTTGTTGTTAACCAATGGCCTTTTTTACCTTCAAAAATTATTTGCAAAGGCAAAATACGTAATAATACGTAAGTCTTAGGAGAGAATCTTCAAATGCTAACTACTAGTAACCTTAACAAAAATTTTTTAGTAAACGTAAAGATAATTGAAAGACTTAGGCGCGTTAAGACCAATTTTTTTACTTGCGGACATAATTTGCGGACAAATATTGACTAGATTGAAATGTCCGCAAATGTTTGCGGACAATCTTTTCCGGGACCGGTTTGTTTGCAACTTTTGTCCGCAAATATTTGCGGACATAAGTTGCGGACTAATTTAGCGTTAGGATTTTCTGCAATTTCTGTCCGCATGTTTTGTACGCAAATTATTTTCTTTTATTTTCAGATCTTTTTGTCTACTTATTATAAAATAAATTTGTTTAAAAATGACTACGACACCATGCTGGAATGACCCAAGGATCAGAAGCAGAGAAAGATCTGATTTTGTGTTAAAATTCGACAAATTGAACAATCCTCGAGCTATGAGCCAGAAGAAATATAATGAGGTTTTATTTGTTTTTTTTTATTTTTGGGAGGGAATGGGGCCTTAGAAAAGGGACACACAAGAATTGGATAGAGCCAGAGACGGCTGTTGAGATTAGGATGGACACTTGGTAGTGGTAGGGCTGTTTATGAGCTTTTCTTCGTGTTAAGCTATCCTTAGGGTTGTCCTCTTAATGTTTTTTAAAATCGTGGGTTTTAAACTGTTGGTCACCTAGTGGGGAGATCGCCTTTTTGGGAGGTGACCTCCCAAATGGGGAGATCGCCTTTTTGTTCACTTAGTCCCTCCTCCCCAATGACCTGCCAAACTTTTTAAAAAGGCCTGATTGAGAAGTATCTCAAGGCCAGTTTTTGAGGTTGGGGCTGGAGGGCGTATTCCGTAGCCAGAAGGCCCCTGACTATAAGATACCCTCTTGGGCGGGCGTCATTTGGACAGTCCCTCTCTACCACTGGCTTAGCAAACCTTTCAAAAAAGGTCACTAGGAAGTGTCTTATAGGGAGGTTCTTAGGGCTGGAGGGTAGTCTCAAGGCCCCTGAACCGCTATGCCCTTGGTCTCTTGTACTGAGATTTGTAGGATGTTTTATATGGAGGGTCCAATCCATTCTAACTTTAAAATTTCCCAGACATTACAACAAATGGGAGAGTTTGGCTCAACTTGCCATGTTCAATCAGTCTACAATGTTTGCAATCAAAAAGATGCTTCAGGGCGTAATGTTTTGCGTTTGGTTGAATTAAAATCTGGAAAGCCTGTTATTCCTTTGGAAGATGTTTTTGACGAAATTGAGAGGTTTTTTTGAGTTTTATTGGGGGGTTTCTGAAGTTTTGGGCTGATCAAAATTGATTTAGTTAAGCGTGGGAGATTGGTCGCAAGACGCAAAAGTGGCGGGTTTCGGGTCGAAGAACAAGTTCGGTTTCGGGTTGGGTGTCCGCAAAACGTGTCCGCAATTCAACACCACCACTTTTTTTCTTCCCAAGGAAATCCGCAAGAATTTGTCCTCAAAATTGACCATCGGGATGTTTGTCCTCAAAACTTGTCCGCAATTTTTTGCAGACAGGTTTATCTATTTTACGGACTTTTCTCGCTGACTTTTTTTCCTTCCCTAGGAAATTTGCAAAACTTGTCCAAAATTTTCTCCGTTTATTTTGACTATTTTTTGCGGGCTTTTTTGCAAATATTGTCCGCATTTTTTTCGCCTGTCCGCAAAGTTGTCCGTTTATTCGATCTATTTTTGCGGACTTTTCTTGCAGACTTCTTTTTACTACAAAGAAAGTCCACAAAAAAGTGTCTGCAATTTTTTCTTGTGAAAGAAAGTCCGCAAAAATTGTCCGCAATTTTTTCATTCATTATAATCTCACTTTTGATTCCTTTTTAAGAATTCATCTTCAACACGACCACTTGTGCAATATTGCAAAATTCTACCAATCACTCAAAGAAGCATCAACAAACCTCGCTACGGGCAACATAAGCTTTGAAATGGCCAAGGATTTTATCACTCGCTGTCAGACTTGTACAATAAATTTGCAACAAAAATCATCAAAAACTACGCAAAATACTGGACTTTTTGCGCCGAAGCTGTCACCGACCAAATTTCCAAAGAAAAACGCGAGGCAGGAAAGTTCTCCAATTTTGTTGTCTAATGGCGTTTCGAATTCTGGTGGAAATGGAAAGAGTGAGGGAGCAAAGAATGGTTCTAAAAATGTTTTTTATTTTTTAAAATTTTGGGGATTTTTTGAGGGGGTTTATGACCTTCCTCCTAGCATGGGCGTATTAGGAATGGGTTAAGGAAACGGTTTCGTATAGAAAAATGTTCGGGTATTGGATTTTGGGTAATATGTCCCGTGAGTTTTGAGTGCTTTTGACGTGTTTTTATTAGAGATCGAGCTGGGTCTGGACTAAGACCTGGGTTTTTCCTTTACCCAGAGTCATGGCCCGGGCATTTTTTGACCTTTCTGGTGTTTTCCTGGGCCTAGAGGTTTTCCTGGACTACAGGCCCAGGATCTGGCCCTGACAATAAATCAAACTTGAACCAAGAAACAGACCAAGGCTTTGCAAAAATTTGTTCTCTAGTTTTCATAACTTTCCTCCTATTGAGGGTGTACATATCAGAAATGGCTGGGTTAAGGAAAAGCTTGAGCGAGTTTCGGGTCGTAAAATGTCTGATAATGAGTTAAAAAAATTTTTTTTACTTTTCAGGCTCTAGTAATAATGGTCAAAATTTTGTGAAGCCTTCTAGTCAACCTTCTTTTGTTGCACCAAGTCCGATATATACAGCAGGTTTGTAAAAAATTAAAAAAATATTTTTGTATTATGATGGATCTGGCAGACTTTAAGAAACCTTTTGGGGACCCTAAAAATGAGGTGGTATTTGCGGACTTTTTTTTTAATGGACTTGCGGACTTTTCTCCTGCGCACTCTTTCAGACTTACGACTTTTAGAAAATCCGCAGAAATTTGTCCGCAATTTTATTAATTATTGTCTGCAAAAAATTTGTCCGCAAAATTTTTTTGTCCGCAAATTTTTGTCCGCAAAAAATTTTCTTGTCCGAAAATTTACATAAATTTTCCTAAAATCTTATTTTTTGTAGTTAATCGCCAATTCTTCCCACCAACACCTCTATCAAATCAGCCATTGTCTTCTATGACTTCATCATCTACTAAAGATTTTAATTACAAGCCTGGATGGATGCCAGTGTTTACTTCTACTCCTCTTGCCACAAAAGCTGCTCAACCAAGAATTAGTATTTTTTTTTAAATTTTATTTTGGCAGTCGAACAAGACTGAAAAAAGTCTTTTATAATCTGGGGTAGCTTAATTTTGGGGGTAAAGGCCCATATTTAAATTTGTCAAAATTTTGTGGACAAATTTTTTGTCCGCAAAAATTTTTTCCCAGAATTTTTTTGTTTACACAATTTGGCCTTAAAATTTGTTCGCAAAATCTGTCCGCAACTTTTATCGTCCGCAAAATTTTTTTTTGTCCGCAAAAATTGTCAAAATTTTTAAAATTATTTTTTTATTCAGATATCTCTTCATTCTTGACTCCACAATTTACTCCACTTCAAAATAATAATACAAATCAACTGGCTAATAATCGAAGCGGTGTTATTGTTGCTTGTGGACCGAAAACTTCAAATGCTTTCACTCAAAATACAACAGTTATAATTTGTGATGAGCCTGAAGTACCTGCAATTAGAGAGGCTGTGCAGAATGATGAGGGGAATGCTTCAATTGGAGAGCCGGTGGTTAAACAGGTTTTTTTAATTTTTAGACTAGTTGGGGTTTGAGCAGACCTTACTTTTGGGTACACCTCTTTACAAGGACGTAGCCAGGGAGGGGGGGGGTGGGAAGAGCTGCCCAAGTGATACCTTCTATTTAAGCTACCCCTATTTAAGATACCCCCTCTATTTAAGCGACACCTCATTATAAGGCATGAGCATAGCCAAGGGTCTCAAGCCCCTCCCCCCTCCAAAATGGGGGAAAATAGGAAGAATTACGAGAAGGATGATCGAGAAAGTGAAATTTTTCCCCTATGACCGTCCAAATTTTCAAAATTTTCCTGTGGCTCTAGATGAAATTTGGGATTCCTGGCCTTCCAAAATTCTCAAAAAATTTTCGCCTCTGATAAAACCAATTTTTAGCGGGGTTGGGTAATGAGAGGGTATATTATAGCGAGGTCGACTTTGCGATGAGGTGGACTTATAGCGGGGGGCTTCTTGGACTGTTTTTGCGGACTTTTCCTTACGGGTTTTTTCTTGCGAGCTTTTTGCATGTTAAAATTTTTTAATTTTAGGAAGTCCATCCAATCGAGGAAATGCTGCAAAAATACATCGATGTCGGCGAATGGAAAAACGACTTCATTTTTACCGACACCGAATGCCGCCAAATTCTTGGAGAGCTGGCTAGAACACATTTTGGAATGTGGGAATTGAAAGAATCTAGAACCAATCCTGGAGAATTTTATTTTTTTAATAAGAAAAATGGAACGTGTCAATGGAATGAACCAGATGCTTGGGTGGAAGAAATTAAGAAGAGAGTCTCGATTGAAAAAGTTTTGAGAATTGAACAGGATGATGAGGTTTGGGGAGTTTTTTATTTTTTAAATAATAATTTTGCTGGGTTTGGGAGAGAAGCTTGCCCCTTTTTAAGTCCTTTTTTTGCGGACATTTGTGGACTATTTCTGCGAATTTTTTTAATAGAAATTCTGCTGGGCTGGGAGAAAGGCTTGCCCCCTTTTTTTAAGATTTTTTGTGCTAACTTTTGGGGATTTGCTTGCTGTTTTCTTAGGGGGACTGTTTTTACTGACTTTTCCTTGAGGGCTTTTGCTTGCGGACTTTCTTTAGAGGACTTTTTCTTTGGAGCTTTTTCTTGTGGACTTTTCTTGAGAATTTTTCCTTGCAGACGTCTTTGCAGACTTGCTTGCTGACTTTTTTGGCGGACTTTGCTTGCGAATTTTTTTTCGTGGACTTCTTGCAAATTTTTCCATACGGGCTTTTTGCTTTGTAAGCTTTTCCTTGTGGAATTTTTCTTGCGGACTGTTTTTGTTGACTTTTCTAGACCATTTTTTGCGGATTTTTCGCTTGCTGGATTTTTATTGCGAGCTTTTTCTTGCGGACATCTTTGCTGTCTTTTCTAGTCCTTTTTTTGCAGACTGTTTTTGCGTACGTCTTTCCTGTCTTTTCTAGACCCTTTTATGCTTTCTAGACTTTTCTTAAAAAGTTTATTCAAAACTTGAGAAAAACCCCTTTCAAAATTTAATTCAAAATTTTTAATAGAATAATCAACTTGAGGACGAAATTCTTGGTGAGGGTGATATAATTGAACAACCTGTTGAGGAAAACAATTTTGTTGTTGAAGATCCAATACAACATATGGAGGAGAATGTTGTTCAATTTTTAGGTTTAAAAATTTTTTTAAAAATATTTTTTAAGACAATTTTTGGGTTTATTTAATTTTGGGGGTTTTAAAAAGTTCTTGCGGATAAATTTTTGCGGACTCCGCAATTGTCCGCAAAATTTTTTCGGAAAAATAAAATACAAAAACTACTTATTTTTGATATCTTTGGGTAAGGATCCGGCTTTTTTTTCGGTTTTTTTGTGGGGATTAATTTTCTGCACAAGTTGTCCGCAACAATTTTGCGGACTCCCAAATTATCCGCAAAATTTTTTTTATCCTTAAAAAATATATAAAAAATAATTCCTTGGATATTTTTGGGGGCGGATGCAGCTGTTTTAAAAGCCTTTTTTACGGATTAGATTTATGCAAAGGTTGTCCGCAAAAAATTTTTTTGTCCGCAAATGTTTCTTTTAAGTATCTTTCAAGGAAAAATTCCCTAAATAAAATTCTTTTTTAATAATTAACAGAGCCAGCCAAAGAACAACAACCAGTTGTCGTTGAAAACAATATTGAAGAACTTATTGCATCACCAACACAGCAAGATTTACCACACCAAGATATGGAGGAAATTGTTCAATCTTTAGGTTTCGATTTTTTAAATTTTCTTTCCTCAAATTTGTTTCCTGTTTTTAATTTCCGTGGAGAGAAGGGGTTGCTGGCCTGTTTTATGTTATTATTTTTTAATGGGAAAATTGTCCGCAAAAAATTTTTTTCTGTCTGCAAAATTTTTTTTGGTTTTTTTTTGTCCACAAGTTTTTTTTTCTGCAAAAAATTTTTTCTTCTCCGCAAACATTTTTAAGTCCGCAAAATCTTTCTGTCCGCAAAAAATTTATTTTGTCCTCAAATTTTCTTGTCCCGCAAACATTTTTTTCATAAATTTTTTTAAATCAATTTAAGTTGACGACTTGATTACTGAACGTGAGAATCATATAGTTAAACAACCTCAATCTCAACCTCAATCTTTTGCAGTTGTTTTGGAAGAGGAAGGGAAGAAGAGTGTTTGTGAGGGAACTGAAGGTGTAGAGGAGACTTCGGAGACGGCTTTTGAGGGACCTTTGGATGGGGTTTTGGAGACTGCTTTGGATATTCCAGTGGAAAGTCCTGTTGAAACGGCTTTGGAAACTCCCTTATCTCCTCCACCAGCGGCACGCGCAACAGAAGAACCTCCTTTAAATTTTCAACCAACAATTTGCTCTGTGACAACAATTGAAAAGCCGATTGAGGAAGAAAACAACAAAATTGTTGAGGAGAAGAATGTTGCTGAGAATTTTCCAATACCTCAACAAGAAGAGCAACAAATTGTGATGAATAATGGGGGTGATGAAAGCACAAATTTTGTTAGACCGTTTAATACAACTGATTCGTTTATGGCTGCTGCTTTGGGTGGAGGTTTGTGATAAAATTTAATTTATAAATAGGTAATCCCTGACATTTGTCTACATTTTTCGACATTCCATGGCATTTAATGTCACTCCCTTGACATTTTTTGTCACTCATGACATCCGTTAACGTTTCTTGACTTTTTTTTGACACTCATGGCATTTGTAACATTTCTTGACTATTTCGACATCCCATGACATTTAATGACATTTGTTGACATTAATTGACATACCTTGACAGTGGTGACATTTTTTCGACTCATTTACCCATGGGAGCTTTCCCACCTTTCCACTGGCCTTAAAAACTCGAATTAAGTGGTCCGACCCTGATAGAGCTTTTGTCCGCAAAAAATTTTTTTACAGGACTTAATGATGATACTATGGACATTGCCAATTTTATCGAGCAATTTGATGAACAATTAAATTCTCCTCCTCCAAATAATCGTGAAAATGTTCAACAAGTATTAAGCAATGAAATTGTAATTGAGGTTTATTTTTGAATTTTGAGAGAAAAAAATTTTTTGTCCGCAAAATTTGTCCGCATTTTTTTTAATTTGCTGACAAATTTTTTTAAAAAATTTTTTGAAATTTTTTTGAAAATTTTTTCAAATTAAAAAAAAATTTTTTGTCCGCAAAGTTTGTCCGCAAGTTTTTTTAATTTGCGGACAAAAAGTTTTTTCGATTTTCTGAAAATTTTTTCAAAAAAATTTTTTTGCAGAAAGTCTTAGCAGAAGAGGTCAACAACAACAAAAATAATAATAATGTTCCTCCTCCACGTCCAATTAAATATACTAATCAGACAGCGAAAAAGACGATTAATGGTGGAGGTGGTCTTTCATTTTGTCAATTTTCTGTAACTGGACGGAAGGTTTATTTTTTAAATTTTTTTGGTAAAAATTTTTTTGGAAAATTTCTGAAAAAAAATTCTCTGATTTTTCTTGGCAAAAAATTTTTTTCGACCCCCCCCCCCCCCCTGGGTCTGTGTTTCGGGTTTTCGAGTCGGACCGACGTTCGTGTCATTTTTTTCGGGCCTCATTTTCCCCTCATTTTCCTCACTCGGGCGGCCCGTCCGAGTATTTTTTGACAAAATTCAATGTCTGACTCGATCTTTTGGACCGGACCGGGTCCCCAACCCTACCTACTAGGTCACAAGGTATTGCCGACATTTCTATCTTGGGCGCGGCAGTCTCCCATTGTGTAAACCAAGCTTAAGTATCCAGGGTTTTTTCATAAGTTTTTTTCGGCCCCAAAATTTTTGAATGTGAGAGGATTGGTGGAAAAAAATTTTTTTTTGTCCGCAAATTTTGTTCCAAGTAAATTTAATTAAAAAAAATTTTTTTCTTTTTTCAGCGTGTAAACGAAGCTTTAAAATTTCAACCTAAAGAAGAAGCAAAACCTCCTCAACAACAACTTTTTTCTCTTTCATCTTCTAGAAAACGTCCACCAATATTTAAGCATGTAGCATTACAACGTGTTCGTGTTTCTTTGCCAGATGTTGAAAAATTGTTTAAAGAACCGGAAATGGATTGTGGTCAATTGAAGAAGGCTATTTTGGAATTGGAACAAAAAATTTTGGTTTACATTTTTATAAAATAATTTTAGGGGGAAGATAGGGGGAAGGGTTATTGAAATACTATTTCTCTAATTTTGCGGATTAATTTTTGCGGACTTTTTTCTGAAAAATTATTAAACTTTTTTGGGATATTGATAAGGGATATGGGTCAGATCAACCGAAACACGGCCCACGAAATTTTCGAAAACCCGTTCGAACTTCTATTTTTTTCGATCCGGAACTCGAACTGAAAAAAATTTTGAAAATCCGACTTAAGCCCGTCTCAACTTTTTTTCCTTTTCTCAATCCGACTCATCCCTCATATGATCTCGATTCTCGTGTACGTCCCTTTTCCCAATCTGGCCTCTTTATTATTGTTTCACCGGAACTGAAATTTTGACCGGAACCAGATCCAAGTTGAGTTCCGGATCCCGTAACCGGAACCAGTAAAGACGTCGGAATTTTCCGGAACCGGAACTTTCGGTGAAACCCTACCCTATGACATGTTTAAATTTTACTTTAAAAAATTTTTTTCAAAGGCTTCAAACAAAAAAGAACATGAACAAAAATTTACTCCTCCAACTTCTTCTTTTGCACAGCAACACCACCACCAATCAACCTCAACTTCTTCAACTTCATTTAAAGCAAAAATTACAATTAAGCGTCGTCCAGTAGCTAAAAGATATGGAAAAAATATTGACCAAATTTGTTCAACAAGTACAGGAGGAAATAGACGTTCATCAAGTTCAAGCAGTAATAATGGTGGTCGTCTTAAAAAGAGGGGAATGAAGAAGAAAAATGTTGTGAAAAAAGCTAAAAAGGTTTCTTTTTTTTTGAAAAATTTTTTTATATTGGTAGGGGGAGGGGGTAAGGGTTAAAAAAATTTTTTTTTTGGTTTTGGGGGGTTAGCTCTGTCTTTTAGGGATTAGACTAGGATTGCCGTTGTCGAACCGGGCCGACTTTCGAGTCATTTTTTGGGCCAAAATTCGATGCCCAATTTGATCTATCGAACCGACCGAAAAAATGTCCGCAAAATTTTTGCGGACAAAACTTGCGGACAAATAATTTTGCCGGTAACCCTAGTTTAGACCAATGCGATTTTTTATGAATGGAGAGGAGTATTATTAGCTTCCCCACCAATGGCCGACTTTATTAATTAAAAAAATAAATTTGTGGACAAAAAAAATTTGCGGACAAAAAATTTTTGCGGATTTTTTAAAATAAAATTTTTTTTCTTCAGAATGATTCTTCCTTTGCTTCGGACACTTCATTTTTCCATTCATATGGTGGTCGACGTTCTTCTACTCCTTTTCTTGGAAAAGATGTTCAATTATTTATTTGTAAGTTTTAAAAAATCTTTTTTTTTTATTTTTGGTGCTTTTGTGGACTAAAAGAGGAGGAGGGATTTTTGCGGGCAATTTGTGCGGATTTTTTACGATCTTTTCTTGCGGTCTTACTTTTGCAGCCGTATTTTGAGGATTTATTTTTGGGATTTTTTTTTGGATTTTTTATGCGGACAAATATTTTCTGCAGATTTCTTGCGGACTCTTTTTTTTGCGGATTTTTTAAAAATGTCCTCCCCTAGTCTACTTATCAACTCTTTTTTTTACTTTTAATTCTAATATTTTTTTCTTTAATTAAAAAGGTATTCATTGTCCTGCCGGCTCACATTTAAAATATACAAACGAAAATGATTATAGGCTTCATGTTTTGGCTAGACATCGAATTGTTACAAATGATTGTGAGGCTATTCATGACTATATTAAGAAGCAAAGATTTATTTACATTGGGAACTTGAATTTTTAGTGAGTTTTTGAATTTTTAAATTTTTTAAAAAACCGCAAAAAATTTTTTTGTCCGCAAAATTTTTGCGGATTTTGCAAAAAATTTTCAAAAATTTTACGGACTGTCCGCAAATCTATTTAATACAGAAAAATAAAAAATCCGTAAAAAAATTTTTTGTCCGCAAAAAAATTTGCGGACAACATTTTCAAAAATTTTTTTATTAAATTTAGTTGTGAAGATTGTGATAAATTCTTCGACGACCAACAACAGAATGCTTTAGAACGTGCTACTGAGTGGGTTGTACATCGTTTAGAAGTTCATGGGACGGAATGTAAAGAGAATTGTGCTACTATTATTGAAAAAATTTTTGCGTCTCCGACTCATGTAAGGAAAAATTTTTTTTTAATTTTGCGGACAAAAAATTTTTGTCCGCAAAAATTTGCGGACGAAACTTGCGGACAAAAATTTCATTTGTTTTTCTCATTCTTTCTGATTCTTGCGGACAAATTTTATGTCCGCAATAATTTTGCGGACAAAACTTTTTGTCCGCAAAAAATTTGCGGTCAAAAAATTTTTGCGGACTTTTTAAAAAATTTTAAATTAAAAAAATTTTTTTTCAGCATCCATATTTGACCATTAAACGTGAAAAACAAGAAATCTTATCGGACAATGAAGAGGGTAATGATGAAGAAGACGATGTTGAATGGAAAGTATATAAGAAAAGGAAGGATGAGGACAATTCGTTTAACCCTTCACCTAAGAAAAATGGAAAAAAGAGAAAGAAGATGGGGGTCAAGAAGAGTAAAAGCAGTGCTGGTGGAAGTAGTGGTGGTGGGGGAAGTTCTGTTAAAGTCAAAAAAGAAATTTGAAAATTGGAAGAAATTTTTTAGAAAAAAATTTTTTAGAGAAGGGTAGAGAAGACAAGTAGAAATTATTATATTTTATTTATTTATTTTTCCCCTTTAAAAAATACTCATATATGAGAAAAATGCCAATATATATATTCCTTAAATATTTTCTTCCTTAAAAAATTTCACTTATAATTGATTTAAATATTTATTTTTTTCTTCTTTAAAAAATTCTTTTCTAAATTTTATTTTATGCATTTTTGCTAGGGTTGTTACGCTTTTCCGGAAAACTACTATATTTTCCTGAAAATGTTTAAAATTAAAATGTTTTATTCTTATTTGTTTTTCCGGAAAACTTATATAATTTTTTTTTTTCGGAAAGCGAAGAATTATTTTCCGGAAAAAGTTTAAGACTCCAACATGTTTTCCGGAAAATGTTTTGGAATAAACTATAAAGTGTGTTTTCCGGAAACAAGTTTGTTTATTTCTAAAACTTGTTTTCCGGAAACTTTAATTATTTCTAAAACTTGTTTTCCAGAAAACATTAATTTCAAAACTTGTTTTCCGGAAAACTTTAATTATTCTAGTCTCCGGAAAAGTTTATTTTTTAAAATGTTTTCCGGAAAACTTTTTAATATTATTTTCCGGCTGCGAAATTTTTGCGGACAATTTTTGCGGATTTTATACAACCCTACAATTTCTTGCTTTATTATTTATTTATTTATTTATTGAAAATCTCTTATAAGAACATTCTACTTTTGACTTTTTTGTTTGTTTGAAGATTTTTGTTTCAAATTATATTATAAAAATTATTGTTTAATTTTGTTGTTTTATTGTTTTAAGATTTTATAGTAGCTGTAGAGTGCAGGCGCAGACAACGAAAGATTATAATACTTTCCGGAAGTCGTTTCCGGAAAAAGTTGAAGAATAAAAATGTTTTATTTTCCCTTGGATTTTCCGGAAAAAGTTTATTTTCGTTTTCCGGAAAACTGTATTTTATTCTTCCGGAAAGCTTTTAATTCTATTACCGGAAAACTTTATTTTATTTTTCCGGAAAAAGTTTATACTTTTTGTTTTTATTCACTTGTTCGTTTCACCACAAAATTTTCCGGAAAAAGTATATAAAATTTATTTTCCGGAAAACTTTAATTATTTCCAAAACTTGTTTTCCGGAAACTTTATTTTCAAAACTTGTTTTCCGGAAAACTTTAATTTCAAAACTTGTTTTCCGGAAACTTTATTTTCTAAAACTTGTTTTCCGGAAATTCTATTTTCTAAAACTTGTTTTCCGGAAAACTTATAATTAAAATGTTCCCGTTTAGGCTTGTTTTAAAGGGTGTTTTTTTGATTCACTTCTAGGGGTGTTTTAAGAGGTGTTTTTCCGCTAGACATATAAACCAGACTCTAAGGGCAACTTGCCCTTTTATTAATTTCTTAATGTTTGCCACGTTAAATCACAAGGCGCAACATGCGCATGTTAAAGTGTTGATTGACTGATTTAATTTTTTGCCTTGTATAGCTAAAGAAGCATAGAAAAAATAGTGTAAAAAATTGAGAGAGACTTGAAAAAATTTTTTTTATTTTAAAATTTTTTACACGTCTTTTTAGCCTTTTAATTTTTGCCTTTCATTTCCCCCCTCATTTTCCCCTTTCTTCATTTCCCCTTAAAAGTCTAACTAGCATCATTATTTAATAGAGAGACGACATTTGTGAACAGGCGACATTTGCGAACATTCTCTGATTTCTAGCTTATAGACGGTAACCCCTGAATACAGTAAAACCTTATCTATAAATAACCCCCTTGGGGGTTGAAAAAATTGAATCTTATAATGAGGGTAATCTAAATAGAGGATATAGATTAGACAGATTTCCCTACGCACTGGTTATCAAAATTAAAAACCGTATCCTAAATAGAGTACATATTGTTGAGTGTATCTTGTATCGAAGTCCTTACGAACTGTGTGGCTATAGACCGTGCCTGTGGGCAAGTCCAACAGCCCCTTGTCCCCATCTCTATAGGTTTAGGTCCATGTTCCCAAATGTCGGATGTTCCCAAATGTCGTTTCCTCCAATTTTATTTTTCTTTAAAGGAGTAAAATTTACAAGGGACAAACTGTAAAAATTTGATAGAAAAACAGGTGTTTCAACAAAAAAAAATAAAAAATAGAAGAAAGCAACAGTGCGTGTTCTTTAAAATAACAAGAAACAAAAAATATGGCCCCTCCCCGTCCAACAACTCCACGGTCAGAAGATGGAGAAGGAAAACCTCCTAGAGCTTGTAAGGAAAATGAGCAAATAAATAAAATTAATAATAAATTGTTTTTAAAAAATCCAAAAAAAATTTTTTGGTATTAAAAATCCGCAAGTTTTGTCCGCAAGTTTATTTCTTTATACCTCGTTTATAGCGGAACGAGCCTCTGAGCAACTTGAGCGTCAGTCAACTGGAGAGCCATTGTAAGGGGGACTTTTCTTCCTCTCTTAGCAAGTCCCCCAATCCAGTGGCTAACCTACTAATACCTCGTTTAAATAACCCCGAGAGGCTGAAAAAGTTGTCTCTTATAATGAGGTGTATGTTAAATAGAGGTAAATTTCTTGTTTAACTCCGTTTATAGAACCCCCCTGGGGGCTGAAAATACCGTATAATGTGTTGTTTCCTATATAGGGGGTATCTTATAGAGAGGTCGTATCTTATAATGAGGTGTCTTATAATGAGGTGTATGTTAAATAGAGAGTATTGATTCCCTAACTCAGTGGTCTACCTTATAGAAAACCGTATCTTAAACTGAGGGTGTACCTAATATTGGGGGTATCTTATAATGAGGTGTATGTTAACTGGGGTCTTATATAGGGGGTATCGCTTAGGCATTTCCCCATCCAGTGGACACCCCCTACTACCTCGTTTATGAATTATGAATACTAGGTCAAAAAAGCGACTCTTATAATGAAGTGTAGCTTAAATTGAGGGTATCTTTAGGAAACTCCCTCCACGGGATCTTAAATTGAGGTGTGTCTAGTATTGGAGGTAGCTTATAAAGAGGTCCGACCTTAGAAGAAAATTTGCGGACAAAACTTGCGGACAATATTTGCGGAAAAAACTTGCGGACTTTTTTTTGCGGACTTTTTTTCGTGATTTAAAAAAATTTTTTTTATTCACACACAGACTTTAATTCTCCCTATTTTTCCCCATTAAATTAAAAATGTTTTCCCTAACCGGTGACGAATTTAATATGAATCCCAAATTTTGTGCAGTTGTCCGTCAATGTGTTTTTTATGAAAAATATGGAGGTTGTAAATTTGGAAAGGACTGTTTTTATGCTCACAATGATGAAATGACGTTGGGGGTTAGGGTAAGAATTTATTTTGAATTTTTTAAACCGACCCCTCAAGCTCTTGGGGTTGAAAAATGGGGTAGGGGAGATTCAGTCTCGAGGGCATATTTTTGGCCATAACTTTTTTGATTCCTAACCGATTTAAATAATTTTTATATCAATCGAAAGCTCTGGATGTGAGGATTATTTTGGCTAACAAGACTTGTTTGATCAGATCATTCTAGCAAAAGTTACATTTGGGTAAATACACGCAACCACGATTTTTGATCGTTATTTTTGGCCATAACTCCCTCAATTCTTAACCGATTTAAATAATTTTTATATCAATCGAAAGCTCTGGATGTGAGGATTATCTTATCTAGCGGAATTGATTTGATCAGATCATTCTAGCAAAAGTTATGACCGAATAAGTAACAAAAATCACGATTGTGCTCACTTATTTGGCTATAACTTTAGGTAGAATGATCTGATCAAATCAATCCTGCTAGATAAAATACTCCTCACATCCAGAGCTTTCGATTGGTATAAAAATTATTCAAATCGGTTAAGAATCAAAAAAGTTATGGCCCAAAATATGCCTCGAGACTGACTGAAAACATTTATTTCTTAAAGAATGCAATGCAAATGGCACAGGCTATGGGACGTGGAGGTATTGGAGGTGGAGTTGAAATACGTTTTGATGAACGGTTAGTTAATTGCCTTGATGGTTTTCTGGGTAAAAAGTAAAATTAACGAAGAGAAATGGGGCAAAACACCGTCCGAGCAAATCACCGTCGAGACAGATTCAGTCCAATACCGTCCACTTTTGCAGACAATAAATTCGACTTATGTCGATATTATGGTACCTTAATATCTTCAGATCTACTCTAATGGCTTAAGTGTCTGTTCGGCGTGTTGTCGGACGGTGTATTGTCCTGATACGAAAATAAAGTAGGGGAGGGTAAATCCTCTTCAAGGAACACCTAATTTTTACTCAAAAATTTTTTCAGTGAAAACGAAGTAAAAATGGTTCGAATTTCCGAAAGCGAAAAACACAGAGGGGAGAAACACCACAACAAAAATGATGATGATTCCGCCTCCAACGAAAATAATAGTGGTTATGGAAAATTTGATCGTTATGGGCACCATGGAGGCTATGCTGGGGGAAGGTTTATGGGAAGAGGAGGACGGACATTTGGAGGCGGAATTGGGGGAAGAGGAGGATTTATTGGAGGAATGGGAAGAGGAAGATTTGGAGGAAGTAGAGGAGCGTTTAGAGGAGCAATGTGAGGAAATTCGTTAAATACCCTATGGGAGGAAAAAAATATAAAGGAAAATAGACGTAAAGTATCAAAAAATCCTTAAAACCCCTTAAAAATTTTTTAGAAAAAAAAGAAAATTTTTAAAATTAAATTGATGAGGAAATCGGGCAAACGCCAAAAATGGCGCACGTCAGAGGAAATAAAGGAAAAAAGTTTTAAAGGAAGACTTTAATGTATACAGGGAAAACTATAGGCTAATAAGTTAAACAAATTATTGAATAAACCTAAACAAACGATAAAAAAACAAACTTAGTTATATAGGAAATTAGACGGAAAATAATAGCAGAGATTGTACAAATAGTACAGAGAAAAACAAAGTTTAAAAAAAAGTTAGAACGAACAAACAACTTTGTTTGTTGTAAAAACAAACAAAAACAAGTTGGAAAAAACCAACTTGTTGTAAAAACAAGTTTAAATAAGTTGTAAAACAAGCTGTAAAACAAACTTAAACAAAGTTTAGAAAAAAAATAAAACTTAAAACAAACAAAGTTGTAAAAATATAAAAAAAACTTGTTGTAAAAATAAGGAAAACATGGTAAAAACACGTTGTAAAAACAAAGTTGTAAAAACACGTTGTAAAAACAGACCTAAACAAACATGTGTAGGTAGAAACAGAAAAACAAACATTAAAACAAACAAAGTTGTAAAAACAATCAAACCTAAACAGGGTAAACAAAAACACTAGATAAACACACATAAAAACAAAAGTTGTTAAAACAACCCCAAACAGTTTAAAACAGAGTAAAACAAAAACTTTTATGTTAGACAGTAAAGACGGAAACTTTAAAGACAGAGAATAATTAAGAAAAATAATTTTATAGGAGGTTAAATTTTATGGGTAAAATTTGGGGGAATTTTATAAAAAATACAAAATGGAATTAACAGTGTAAATTTCATTTTTTGTCCTAATAAATGAGAAAAAAAATAAAAAAACTTAAATTTCAGGACTGGGCGTGGCATTGGGCGTGGCCGCTTTATTTCCCCTGTTCGAAGTTCTGGCAATATTTTTGCAGAGGAGAGAGAGCATCGTAAACGAAAATCCAAAAAGGACAGGCATCATCGATCTTCGAGGTCTAGCACTCCACACAAACGGTCAAGACGTGAATCCACACTGTCTAGATCTTCGAACGAGAAAGGAAGCAATTATGGGAACAATAAGCATAGTCGCTCGAGAAGCAGCAGTCGAAACAGTCGGTCGAAATCGAAGTGGGTTTTAATGAATTTTGGGAATTGGAATTAGGTTACGATTGGGAGTCCTCTCCCACAGCCCTTAAAAATATTTTTGATAAAAAGCCTATAAGGGAAAAACGCCAAAAATGGCGCACATTTGGGGAAATTAAAAGTAGATTTAATCGATTATAGCATTTTGATCGACCATAACTTTTTTTTTATCTTGGTCCGATCCGAACAAATCTTATATCATTCGAAAGGATTTGATTTGCACTATATTTTTCTCAAATGGATGGATTAAGTCTTATCACTCACTAAAAAGTTACAGCTTGATAAATGTGAAAAACACTAAACCTTTGTATATTTTATTTTAAGGTCTCGTTCCCGTTCCTCTTCTTGGCGTTCAAATTCACCCCACAAAAACAAAAAGAATAAAAAGCAACGAAGTCTAAGCGGTTCCCCTTTAGACACTGGCCGCATGGAATTGCGCTCCTTCTCAAAAAATTTGGCTAGAGAAAAATATTTGAAAGCAAAAAATGAGGAAAGGCAACAGATTCATTACCGTAACCACCACAACCAACATCACCACCACTACAATAGTCATCAAAACATTCACAAAATTAAATACATAAAGGACTCAAAAGAAGGAAAGAGGAGCTCGAAAAGCAGCAAAAAATGTTCGTTTGATTGTCTTTGGGGGAGGGTGGAGGGTTAAGGTTGGGGGAACAACTTGGGGCAAGAAAGACAAGGGTATAGTGGAATTTGTCCGGAAACCCCCCAAACCGGAACCAAAAAATCCGGGGAGTTTCCTGGCAAACCGGAATTGGAACCAGAAAAGGGTGTGCGCCATGACGTTTTGGCGTTATTTTTGGCAGAATTTGGCATTCTGATGTTTGGCGTGTTTTTCCTCTTTTGTCACGCCAAGACGCAGCAAAAAGAGGTTCCTCTCCGCAAGTTTTGTCCGCAAAAAACTTGCGGATTATTTGGTGCCACAAATTTTTTCATAAAAATTTCGTCTTTTTCAGCCTCCAGCAAAAAGAAACGTCATCGTCGCAGTTCGAGCTCTTCCACCTTTTCATCCGCCCCCAGCCACAAATCCTCCCATAACGACAACGACGACTCCCCCAAATCCCCTTCCCCAACAATTATAATGAATGAGGACTTGAAAGAAGAAGAAAAATTGAAAGAAAAGGAAGAAATATTTGACGAAAATATAGAATTAATATATGAAGATTATAATGTTAGGGAGGAGGAGGAGGAGGAAGAAAAGAAAGATGAAGAGGAAGAAAGTACACGTTTAAAGTTGCTGGAAAAATTTGAATTGAAGAGGAAGGAGAGTGAAAATGTAAAGAAATTTAAAATTTAAGCTCTATGCCAGGGATGGGCAGGGTTGAGAAAAAAGGGGTACACCCCAACGCAGCATGCCCAACGTACCGCAGAGATATAGCTTAGTTCAAATTTGTCGAATCCGTACGCCTTGGTACAGTTCGATTCAGCTCGTCGAGGCGCTGAATATATAAATATAAAATTATAAAAAATATAAAAATCATACCAGGGCGTCCAGGATTCGTCAAATTCGAATGAAGTTATAGCTCTGCGGTATGATTTCGGGTGATATTCGGGTATGATTTCGGGTTTTCGGGTCGGATCGGGTCAGTTTGGAGGATTAAGAGGATAAAAAGTCGGGTCGGGCTTTGGAATATTTTTTGGATCGGATTTGGGTATCGGAGCGAAAAAAGTCCGGGTATCGGATAACCCAACCCATCCCTGCTCCATACCAGGGATGGGTCGAATTACTGAATACTGGTATTCGGACCTTAAATCCGGACCCAAAACCCGACCAGAAACTCGGACTTAACAGACGATTCGATAATCAGAACTCGGTCGGGTTTCGGATTGGGTCAGTTTGGGGATTAAAAGGGTAGAAAGTCGTGTCGGGTTTCCAAAATTTTCTTCGGATCAGGTTCCGGGTGAAAAAGTCCAGAATTCGGGTAACCCGGCCCATCCCTGCTCAATACCAGGGATGGATCAAATTATCGCATACTAGTACCCGGACCCTAAATCCGACCCAAACCTGACCAGGATCTCGGACTTACAGATCCGATTCGAAATCCGAATTCTTCTACTCAGACCAGAAATCGGACTCGAACCTGAGAGTCTCCTATAGGGAGGTGTATCTTATAATGAGGGGTGTATTAAATTGAGGGTATCCCTTAGGTACTTCACTTACCCAATGGCCTACCAAATTTTAAAAGACCGCATCTTAAATCAAGTATCGAGTACCGGAGCATCGACTAATGCTTTCTCTTTTTATCCTTTTAGATCGTTTAACCCCCGCCTACGCGTTTTAAATGCTGCTGGGTGAATCATCCTTACATTCTATAGGGAGGTCCAACTGTTCAACAAGGAGACTCTCCTTGTCTAAAATTGGATATTTAATTAAAAATACCCAAAAAAATTAAATTAAAAATTAAACAGGACACTTCAAGCATCACTTCCCCTCACGAAACCAAACAAAAAAATCTAAATCTAGAGCTACAACAAAATTTAAAGGCAATAAAATCGTGTTCTAAACGACCTTGTTCACGTTAAAAAATATTTAGAAAAAATTTTTTGGATTGATAAGTGATATTGAAAAAGTGAATGATTTCCGGGTTCTTTTATTTAATGAGCATTTATTTATTTTTAATTTTATTTCCTTTTTGATTTTATTTCTTTTTTGACTTTATTTATTTTTGACTAGTTGTGAATATTAGCTGACATTTTTTTTGAATATTTTAAAATTTTATTTTCGCGGATTAGAATTATTTGCTGACTGATATATGTAAGGGAAATAAGTTCCGGAAGAATGTTCAGGAAAACTGCTCAAGAAAACTGATCCGGAAAAGTTTCCGGAAACGAATCCGGAAATTATTTAGGAAACAGTTCCGGAAAAATGATTCGAAAACTTTTCCGTGATCTGTTCCGGAAAATTTTCCGGAAGACTGATTTGGAATCGGTTCCGGAAAACTGTTCCGGAAAAATGATCCGGAAACTTTTCCGTAATCTGTTCCGGAAAACTGTTCTTGAAAGTATCAAGAAAACTGATCCGGAAAAGTTTCCGGAAACGAATCCGGACTCAATTTTCGGAAATGTTAATCCGGAAATATTATTAATTTATAATTCCGGTAATACAATTAACCTGAAAACCCCTAAGTTATAGAAAGAGAGATGTTCGCAAATGTCTGTCCGCAAATGTCGCATAAAAACAAAAAATTAAAATTTATTAACTAAGAAAGCTAGGTGAAAAAAGTAAAATTGTAGCGAATAATTTGCTTTCAATAATAGGAGAAAGTGCATAAGGAGATAAAACCAAGGCAAAAAGTGCTTGAGGTGAGAGAACCAACGGTGAAAGCACGAAAGGTGACAGTACTAGAGGAGAACCAACCTTAAAATTAAAGAACTCAGAAATTCTGATAAATTAAAAAGTCAGAATAAAAATCAGAATTTTGTTAAATTAAAAATCAAAAATTCTGATAAAAATCAGAATTAAAAAAGAAATTCAGAAATTCTGAAATTAAAAAATCAGAAATTCTGATTTTAATAAAATAAAAACCAGAATTCTGATTTTATTAAAATAAGAAACACACCATTGGATTCAGAATTAAAGGATTAAGAACCATTGGCGACAGAATCAACTAAAAATAAATATGTACATATGGACTTTTTTATATTTATTTTCCGGAAAATACAAATTTATTACGGAAAAGTTTTGAATTAATCTAGAATCTGTTTCCGGAAAAATATTCAGAATTAATTTTAAACCATTTTCCGGAAAAAGTTTATAATTTATTTTATTTGTGTTTTCCGGAAAAAATAAAGAATTAATGCTAATAGTATTTTCCGGAAAAAGTCTATATTTAATTACTTTTTGTTTTACGGAAAAAGTTTACATTTAATTATTTCCGGAAAAGTCTAAAGAATCAATTTAAACAATTACCGGTGTAAAAACTTGTGGAGAAAGAACAAATGGAGACAATACAAGAGGGCTGAGTACAAAAGGATTAAAAACTCCAGGGGATAGAATAAAAGGGTGCAATACAAGAGGCGAAAGAACCACTGGAGAAAAGATGAGAGGATTCAAAATAAGTGGAGACAAAACACGTGGAGACTGAAATATTATTTTTCAATTTAAATTCTAAAAAAATTTTTTTTACCAAAACAACGGGAACAAAAACCCAAGGAGAAAGAATAAAAGGTCCAAGCACGGCCGGAGTTAATATAACCTTAAAATAAGAATTAAAAAAATATTGTTTTGGTGTTATTCGTTGGTTTTTCCGGAAATATAAACATTCCGGAAATAGAAGTACATATAAACGTTCCGGAAAATGTTTTATTTTCCTTAGACATTAAATTTATAATACCTATTTCCTGATTAACACTCCCGGAAAATATATCTTTGTGCTTTCCGTATAATATATAATAATTTTCCGGAAAGGCAATCAGAATTAATTTTACGGTCAGAATTTTTCCGGAAAGAGGAAATAAAATTTCATCTATTTGTGTTTTCCGGATTTATGTATTTTGTGTGTGTGTTTTTTTATTTTCCGGAAATTGTGTTTCCCGGAAAGCATATTAAAATAATAATATTTCCGAAAAAGGCAATCAAAATTAATTTTATAGTCAGAATTTTTCCGGAAGGGGGAAATAATAGTTGCGGAATGTATATTCCCTCGCAATATTATATTTCCGGAAATTTATTCTTGCTTTATTCCTACCGGTGAAAGAACTACAGGAGAGAGAACAACTGCTTGACTAAGTATTGGTGCTGCCAAAACAAAAGGAGCGCTGACAATAGGTGATAATACAACATCCCTTCTTCGTTTAAGTTCCCAGGAACGTAGTTCAGAAATTAAGTGTATCTATAAAAAATTTAAATGAAAGGGTAAAATTGTATACAGTCGGGCCTCCCGATAAATCCCCTCTTGGGACTGAAAATCGTATCTTATAATGAGGGGTACCTTAAAACGAGGAGTACATTATAAAGAGATGTATCTTATGAGAAGCGTATTGTAACGGGATTTCGCTTATAATGATGGTATCTCCTATAACGAGGTGTCGCCTATAAAGAGGTCTATTATATTGAGTTGTCTCTTATACTGAGGTGTCTCCTATACTCAGGTCCCTTATAAATGATTTTATTTTCTACTCACATCCCTTTCCATTCCTTCCAGCATTGAAGATTCATTTAATTTTGAAAGTCTTTTTAGAGCTTCAGTATTATTAAAAGGAGAACGTTTCCCATAAACAATTTCCAACTGCTTTGAATCCATCGCTGCGAATCCAGTTTTGTTTAATTGATCTTTCTTTGAAAAGTAGTTAATAAAATAATGAATTATTAGAATTTAAATGAATTATTCCGGAAATAATATCTTTCCGGAAAATATTAAATATAAACATTTCCGGAAACTCCGGAAATAGAAAAATACTTTTCCGGAAAATATTAAATATAAAATTTTTCCGAAAATTAAGAATATCTTTCCGGGAAGAATAATTTCCGGAAAAAATATTTTTCCGGAAATTATTAAATATAAATTTTTTCCGGGAAGAATAATCTCCGGAAATAGAAAGTATTTTCCGGAGAAAATGTAAATACATATTAAAATAATGAATTATTTATTTTTAACATTCTACTTGTTTTTGAGAGAAATTAGCCATAAATTGCTCCCATGTATCTATCTTTCTACGTTCATAATCCCCAAAACGTTCGGTGACATTTTCCTTTGTAAAATATAAAGGTTGCCCATCTTCTCCTCTGATCTGGTGAAATTAATAAAAATGTGTTTTAGTGAAAAAATACAGAAATACATTTTCCGGAAAATGTTATATTTTCCGGATTTAGTATAATGATAAATTTATTCTGGAAAGCTGTAATTTAAATGAGTTATTCCGGAAATAATATTTTTCCGGAAAATATTTTTTTTATTCCGGAAAATTAATAATATTATCCGGAATAAAATACTATCCGGACTTATAAATATTTTCCGAAAAAGTTGTATCTTCCGGAAAATACTTTTGTACGGAAAATATTATCTATGAAATTTTAAATGATTTCCGGAATGTTATATTTGCCTGATTTGTATCAACTTTCCGGAAAATTATATTTTACAAAACAATGCCTATCCGGAAAATACCGCTATATTATTTTCCGGACAGCATATAGAAGGGATCAAGTGCTACAAATACTACAAATTAGCATACATCTTTTTCGTAGAGTGAACGAGCTTTCTTAAAAAGCAATTTCCTTTCAGAAGGCAAAATATTTTGTTGCTTATGCCCATCTTTTTTATTCCCAAAAAATTTATTATTTTCTTCTTCATCAAATTTTCCATTTTCAATTTTTTCAACTTGCTCATTAATACCAGCAGCTTCCATTATTAAATTCATCCAATGCTGTTGATCCTCACTAGAAAAATTGCTGAGTAAGGAAGGCAACTTAAAATTGTTTTTGATTAATTTCTCATTTAAAATTCATTTACAGAAGCAGCCTTCTCCAGGTCACGGCCACGGTCGTGCATGGAGAGAAGAGATGGAGACAGGAGACTCAACTAATTTTTAAAAATAGTTAGTGTTTTTAAGAGAATAATATTCCGGAAAAATATAATTTACTGGTAATATATTTCCGGAATATGCATAACAAAAATTTCCGGAAAATAGCAGAGAATATTATTTTCGGAAATCAAAAGAAGAAGTTTCCGGAATTATTATATTCTCCGGAAATATATATTTTTCGGGAAGTAAATATTATTTCGGGAATCACTTTTCTGGAACATATTTTTCCGGAATGGTACATATATGAAAACCATAATTAGTAATTTTAGAATCAGAATTGTGTTCTGACAACAGTTTCCGGAAATATTATAATTTCCGGAAATTACTATTATATATTTTCCGGAAAATAAATATGTAAAAGTATAATTTCCGGAATCCATTGTAATATTTGTCGGAGAACATCCTTTCCGGAAAAAATAAAATAATGTTTCCGGAATTAATTCCGGAATCCATAATAATTTATACCTAAATTAATATTTTCCGGAAAAACTACTTATAATCCCTTCTTATTCACCGTCTCGTTCTCTGCTGCAATCTCATCCTCAGCTACAATGCTCATAAATCTAGGCGAAATTAAACGCATATTTTTATCTTCCCAACCAGTTGTATTTTCCCCCGCAAGTGTAAATCCAAGTTTTACCCCTTGTTTAACTAAATTAATGAATTTATCAACATGTTGTGCTTCTGCTGATTTTTTGTGTTTTTTGCGTCTAATGATTTGTTTAAGTTTGTCGTGACGATTGTCTTGAGTTATTAATTGCCCTAACTAGAAAAATATTTTTTTAATTTAAGAATACAGTCGGAGCTCCTTGTAAGAATACCCAAGATATTAAATACACCATTAATCTAAGGTACACATCTAACAATAAGATAGACTCTATAATTTGGCTGACGCCTCTGGTAGTGGGTGCTTCCTAAGCGATACCCTCTATATTTAAGAAAGCCTCCAACAATGTATATTATAAGAATACGTAGGGCAGCTTTCTTCCTCATTATAAGAATACGTAGGGCAGCTTCCTAAGAGATACCCTATATCTAATATACCCTCCATTCTTGGATACCCCGCTTCATAAGATACTCCAATATAAATACATACTCCAAACGAAGTTGCCGGAAATCGGAACTGTCGGAAATCGGAACTGGAAATGGCTCAAAAGTCGGAACTCGGAAATTAGCCTAAATTTTCGGAAATCGTAATTCTGACCGACCTTTGCTAGTGGGTGGAGGAGCTTCCTTAGCGATGCCTTCTAATACACTCTATTTACTATAGAACTCATTATAGGGTACTATCTTTTCAACCGTATTTTTTCCTGGGGTATTGGGGTATTTTTGGGTATTTTTTCCCCGATGGGGTAGCATATTTTTAAAATAATTTTTAACATTTTCAAGTTCATCAGAATCCTCAATTAATTCTTTGGGTGAATCAAACGATCGCCTTTCCTGCTCTGAGGAGAGTTGTCTTTTTAGTTTTCTTTTATTATTCCTCTCTGTCTTTTTTGTATTTCTTTGTTCTGCTGCAATTTTTAATCGTTGTATAGTTGTTTGCCAGCTATAAAAATCAGAATTAATTTTATAATCAGAATTGTGTTTTCCCGAAAAAAGAAATACAATTTTTCGGAATGTATGTAAATCAGAATTAATTTTGGAGGCAGAGTCCTATTTTCCGGAAAATAGAAATATTATTTTTCCGGAAACTATTTTACTAAATATTCAACCCAGGATTATTTTTAAAACCAGAATTGTGTTTTCCGGAAGAAATAATGTTTCCGGAATAATCATTTGTATTATATCAGAATTAATTTTATAATTGTGTTTTCCGGAAAAGTTTTTATCTAATTAATTAAATGTGTTTTCCGGAAAGGAAAATAGTATTGCAAAAAATAATATTCCGGAACGTATATTCCAGAAATATTATATTTTCCGGAAAATTATAAAATTTCCGGAAATATAAAAAATCTATGTAATATATTTTTCCGGTATATAATTTTGTATTTTCCGGAAAAAGCAGAAAATAATCTTGTATTTTCCGGAAGTTAATTTATAATACTTTTCAACTTACTCTACAACCGTAGGGGGTTTATTCTTCACTCTAAGCAATTCTCTAGTAAGAAACTTAGCAACAGCTCCAAGCGGTGTTGCATTCGGTCTCTTTTCCCTCAACGAATAATTCTTCCCCGACGAAATAATAAAAGGAGGAGAAGGTTTATTCAATTTTGATTCTTTTGTAATCACAGGGTTATGAATAATTTTATTTTTATTTTTCAGAATATTTCCCCTCTTTTTAGCCAAATTTTGTATTCTATTGGATTTTTGATTTTTTAGGGTTGAAATTAATATATTTTTCCTTATTTCTTCTTTTAATGTATTATTAATTGTTCTATTTTCTTCTTCTTGAATAAATAATTTTTCTGTTATTTTTTCAGGTTTTTTCTTGGATACTCCTACTGTTCTTTTTTCTCTTTGTTTTGAAGAAGAAATTTTATTTATTGTATTTATTTGTTTTTCCGGAATGTTTTCTAGTGCTCTTTCCGGAAAAGTTGTTATTCTTCGTTTTTCAGGAATGTCTGTTGTTTCTGTTTCCGGAAATGTTGATACTTCCTTTTCCGGAATATTCTCTATTTTGTTTTCCGGAAATCTTGTTAGTTCTTTTTCCGGAATGGTTTTATGATCATTTTCCGGAACTGTTGATACTTCTTTCTCCGGAATATTTTCTATTTCTTTTTCAGGAATATTTTCAATTTCTTTTTCAGGAATGGTCGATGCTTCATTTTCCGGATACGTTTTATTATTTATTTTTCCGGAATGTCCTTTTTCCTGAATATTCCTCACTGTTTCCTCTTTAACATCTTTATAAGAATTAAATTGTCCTCTTAACAATTTAGATAAACACTTGGCATGTGAAATAATGTTTGAGGCCTTTAAAAATTTTTTCAATTTTATTTTATTTTACAAAAATACCTTTTTCGAACACCTTTCTAAATTATCCTTTGTTTCACTTGTTTCTGTAGAAATTCTGAAAAATTAAAAAAATTTTTTATATTTAAGGATTTATTAGCCTGTCATTGGCTACAGCAGCAAAGAAGCCACTAAAAGCTTGGTCTATCTATAAAATTAGAAAAATGCAGGAGTTTAAATTAGAAATTATTTTCCGGTAAGCATTTTTGTAAAATAATTTTTCCTGAAAGTAAATACAAAATACGGAAACTATAACTTATTCCGGAAAGCATTTACATTCTTATAAATAATATTTTCCGGAAGTATTTTATTTTCCTGAAAATACAATTTTCAGAAAAATGTTGTATTTTCCGGAAAAATACAACATGTTTCGAAAATATTTTTTATTTCCGGAAAATACATCTTTCGTGAACTATTTTTATTTAATATACATATAATGCTTCTCAATGAGGTTTTCTGGAAAATACAACATCTTCAGGAAAGTACATCATTTTTTTGAAAAATATTTCCTATCCGGAAAACGTTTATAAATAATATTTTCCGAAAATATATTATTTCCGGAATAATTAAGTTAAATTCTAAGCATACTAAAATTAATAATATTTTCCGGAAATCTATTTATGAAATTAATAGATAAAAACAAAAATTTAGATTCGAGTTTTACCCAATGTTGGAGTAATTCCAAGCCGGCATCTTCATTCAAGGGCACATTCAATGCCTTTCCATCATATAAAGGGTTTGATTTGACTGAATGAATGGTGTCTGATATTTCTCCGGTTACGACTAAATTTAATTGAGAAAATATTTTTAATGTTTGTTTTAGGTATAAATAAAATTTCCGTAAAATATTTATTTTAATTTTAGTATATTTCCGTAAATATTAATTACATAATAAATGTTTTAGGACTATATATGGAATCAATATCAATCTTAAAACCAGAATTAAATTTCAGGAATTTTAAGAAAATAATCTTTCCGGAATAGAAATATTTTGATATTTTGCCAGAAATACAATAATATATAAATTTATTATTTCCGGAAATAGATATTATATTTTCCGGAAATTTATTTCAATAATAATCTATTCCGGAAATGAATATTGTGTTTTCATGAAATATTATAAAATAAATATTGTTTTCTGGAAAAATATTATAATATTTTTCCGGAAATCCTATAAAATGTATATTGTGTTTTCCGGAATACATTAAAATAAGCTTTCCGGAATAAAATTCTTTATTTTCCAAAAATAATTAATAAACATTTCCGGAAAATAATATTGTGTTTTTCGGAAACAGGCATTTAAATATTTGTATTTTTCCATTAATATTAAAAATAAATACAAACCTGAAACAAACACAAAATATACCACAAAATACAGCAACATAATTAAATATAAAAAGTGAGGTTTATTTTTTATAAAAAAATCTTTTCTGATTAAAAACAAAAATTTAGGTCATTAAATTAATTAAATAAATTTCTAATTTAATTAAAATACAAAAAATACAAGAAAAATATTTTTTGTACTTTAGCTACTTTAATGCAACATGTCAACACTTATGGATATAAAATCACAAATAAAATTTACCAAAAAATAATTTTAAGATTAATGGGGGAAGGAATATTAAGGGGAGACTATAAAGACATTTTTAAAAAAGATAAAAGGTGAGAAACATCCCAAACCTTTTTTTATTCTTTGAAGGAAGGAAAGGCATGGGAAGACAAAGAAGGTGAAAAATCAACTCTTGTTAATCTGATTTGTCTTTAAAAGCGAGTTAATCGCTTCTCCCGTTCGGTCATCCATTCAATCGGATAACAGGTTCAGAGGGTTGTAGAGGGGTAGACATTTGCGGACAATATTTGCGGACAGAAATATAGGTACTTTTCTGAGACATTATGTATTTACTATGTGAATATTTCCGGAAAATACAAATAATTGTATATTCCGGAAATATTATTTAATGGTAAATGTATTCCGTAAAATACAAATTTGTTTCCGGAAAAATTACCTTATATTTCCGGAAAATATTTTCTATTTATTCCGGAAAAATTACTCATTATATTTCCGGAAAATACAAATTTATTTCCGGAAAAAATTACTTCTTTTTTTTCCGGAAAATAGGTATACTGTTGCCAGGACATTTATTATTTTCTCTTCATATTCCGGAAAATACAATTACAATTAATTCTATTTTCTTATTCCGGAAGTATATAGATACTTTCCGGAAACACATTCAAACGTATGATAGTACCTTATAATGAGATCTGATTGTATTTTTTGCTGGCATATTACAATTAAGTGATCCTGTTAGCTTTAATCCGCAAATATCCTTCCCTTTCCAGGCAAAAAACTTGGATGGGAAAATTACTGGAAGGAGACAAGCAAGCTAATTTTGTTTTGTTTTTTTTTTCTACTTCTTCCCCCCGATTTCCCACAAACTCTCTTTTATTTTTTCATAATTATTTATTTAATGTACCGTATTTTCTCTAATAGAATGACAGTCATTCTATTTTTCATATACCCCAAAAAAGTGTCATTCAATTAGAGATGTCATTCAAATGGAGACTGTCATTTTATTTTTCATAGGTCAGAAATACAGATTGGATGAATAGAATATCCTATCTAATATTCCTGAATTCGAAATTTTACCTATTTTTTGGTTTTCTATAGTTTGGTTTTCGAAATTTTCGGTTTCAGGTTTTCAAAATTTTACTGACATTTGGGTTTCTATATTTGTGCCATTGAGGAATTTGGTCATGATATAGAGTGATCAGCCATTTAGAGTTATTTTGAAGGATTATATTAGGTTATGATGGACATCAGGAAATTTGTTGGGATTCGGAGGGATATTGAAGGAGTTGGAGAATATCAAGTGATTAAGAAGGTATAGTATTTGTGGGGCTGTGGATATTTGTTGGACTTAATGGGATATCAGTAAGGATATCAGTCAGGAGAATATCAAGTGATTAAGGATTAGTATACTAAATGAGATTAGTATACTAAAAAGGATTAGTATACTAAATGAAATTTTCCTAACTCTTCTGAAAACCTAAATTTTTCTAAAATTGAAATTTTTTTTTTTTGAGTTTAGAAGGTTAGGAGCCAAAAACACATGGAAAACACATGCCTGCGGCGCTGAAAATTTAGGAATTTGGATATTTGGCCTTCCAAAATTTTCGCCTTCCGCACATGGAATCATCTCTATTTCATCAAAACAAAATTGCCCAAATTGTTTTATCACGATGATTGATCCCATGTGTTTCAGCTCAAGCTATTCTAATTCGTATACTTGAATTTTCCTACAAATATGTATGAGCTTGCCCTTTATGATTTTTGATAATTGGGGTCCCGCAAAAATTTTTAATTTTTGTCCCGCAAATTTTTTTTTTTTTTAATTTTTGTCCCTCCTCTAATCATTTCAATCTCTCGATATTTTCCCCAAATCCTTTAATCTCTTGATATATCTCTTTTTCCTCCCAAATCCCCTGATATCCCTCTTAATCCGCTTAATATCCCTCTTAATCCCTTCAAAAATATCACATTTATCCATACTAAAAAGGAATATAAACTAGTTAATAAAGGGGATAGAGATATAAGAGTTAGATAGTTATATTTAAAAAATGTCATTCAATTAGAGATGTCATTCAACTGGAGACTGTCATTCTATTTTTCATATACCCCAAAAAAGTGTCATTCAATTAGAGATGTCATTCAATTAGAGATGTCATTTAATTAGAGTAAATACGGTAATTAGTGTGTCAAGCACTTTTTAAGCTTCTTTTTTAATTATTCCCGATTAGAGTAGAATTTAATCCAAACTAATTATGTTATATTGATTTAAAGGACGATTATTTCCAGGCAATCCAAAGAGACAAATTTTACTTAATATATTTCCGGAAAATATTGTTTTCTTCCGGAAAGAATTATTTTTATATTTCCGCATGGAGGTAGGACTCTTTCCGGAATAGTTGTATTTTCCGGAAATAATTACATAAAATAATATTTCCGGAAAATGCATCCCTGATACATTTATTTACATACGTAAAGTTTCCGGAAAATACCAAAGATTTGAATATATTCCGGAAATATTATTTTATGTTTATCCGGAAAGAACTATTAAATATTTTCCGTAAATCTTAATAATAACAAATTTTTTTTCTATTCTATTCCGGAACTATTATATTGTGATCCCGAACTATTATATTGTGATTCCGGAACTATTATATTGTGATTGATCCGTTGAAGAGTTTTATATACACATATTAACGTGCCCGACTTGCACTTATCAAATATTTTTTTCCTTTCTGTCCATCAAATCTGGGTGCAGACGGATAAATTTTATTTTCTCTTAATTTTGACAGTTTTTGATTTAAAAATGGAGGAAAAAAGAAATAAAATATTTATTAAATTGACGTGTTTTTTAGTCATTATTAGTGCAAAATTAAAAAAGAATTCTTGAATGAATAAATTGTTCATTTTAAGTAGGGTTGGGGTTTACGGGCCGACGTTCTAGTCATTTTTTGGCCTCATTTTTATTGGGCCGGCCCGACCGTGTCCCGACAATTCGATGCCCGACTCGATCATTCGGATCGGGCCCCAACCCTAATTCTAAGGTAATAAAGTCGAAACTGACCTTAGGATATTCAGAATAAATCCGGAAAGAAGGCGAAAAAATCCGGAAAGACCTCTCATTATAAATAATTCTCGTTAAAGCGACCTCCCTTTATAAGCGACATCTCTTCTTCTTCTAAACAACGAAGCGCCTAAAAAAGGCGCAGTTCAGGTTTCAGAAACAACGAATAGCCATAATTTAAATATTTAAATATTCGCTGCTTTAAAACCCGAACAACCCTTTTTATTGGCTAAAAATTTTGAATTGAAAAATGTTCTTAATTAATAAAAAAAAATGAATGCTGAATAATTATAAATAATTATTTTTGGTGCTAAATAAAGAAAATCGTTGTTTGGGTATATTTTCCGGAAATATATTTGTTCCGGAAATAATTAATAAATTATGTATTTTATTTTGAAAATTTGTATTTGTTGTATTTTTTAGAATATACTTAGAAAATAATATTTCCGGAATTAATATAATCTCTTTAATATCTAATGTGTTTTCCGGAATTTTTAAATAAATCCTTCCGGAAAATATAGAATCAGAATTGATTTAAGTCATAATTGTGTTTTCCGGAATCTTAGGAAAATAATTTTCCTGAAAATAAATATTCTGATAATATTATAATTTTCCGGAAATGTTATACACAAAAATATTTTTCCGAAATAGACATTGTGTTTTTCCGGAAAAATATTATAGTACTTTTCCGGAAATAATATAAAATATATTGTTTTTCGGAAGACATTAAAATAATATTATATCTTCCGGGAAAACCTTGCTTCCGGAAAAATAAACTGTATTTTTCGGAACTACTATAAATTCATATTGTGTTTTTCCGGAAAAATACATATATAATAAATATTGTGTTTTATCGGAAAAAATACATATGATAAATATTGTGGTTTTCCGGAAAAAATAACAGATATGTATTTTCTCTTCCGGAAGGAAATACATGTATTTTATCTTAATAAACTTAATAATAAACATTTTCCGGAAAATAATAAGTTTTTTCCTAAGCTTGCGGTATTTTTAGGAATATTTACACATTTATTCTACAAAAATAAATAATTTAAAAAAATGCCAAAACACAAAATTAAAAAAATATTTTTTATTAATAAACTAGCTGAAGGGCGTGTAGCTGAATGCCCGTTTTTTTACTCTGGCGGTTTAGTTTTATCGGGGGGAGCCTTTGGTACCATACTTTTTGGTTTTGGAAAGCCTAACGGCTTTGGGGCGCGCTTCGCGCGCTGCTAGTGCTTTGGGGCGCGTCCAGGGACGCGCGTGGAAAGCCTGCGGCTTTAAAAGGACGCTAGATTTTCTTTTTTGCTTGGCGAAATACGTTAAATATATTTAGAATACTTGGCTTTGGATTTTGGGGGCCTTCGGCCCCCTTTTCCTTTCGAGTGCCTTTTGGTAGCTGTGGTGGGTTGATTCGGGGCGTTTGGGGGGCCTTCGGCCCCCAAACCCAGCGTTTAGTTGGATGCTGTGCCTTTAGATAACTGTGGTGGGTTGATTCGGGGCGTTTGGGGGGCCTTCGGCCCCCCAAACCCAGCGTTTAGTTGAATACTTTGCCTTTTGGTAGCTGTGATGGGTTGAATCGGGGTGTTTGGGGGGCCTTCGGCCCCCCAAACCCAGCGTTTAGTTGGATGCTGTGCCTTTAGATAACAGTGGTTGGTTGATTCGGGGCGTTTGGGGGGCCTTCGGCCCCCAAACCCAGCGTTTAGTTGGATGCTGTGCCTTTTGGTAGCTGTTGTGGGTTGATTCGGGGCGTTTGGGGGGCCTTCGGCCCCCCAAACCCAGCGTTTAGTTGGATACTTTGCCTTTTGGTAGCTGTTGTGGGTTGATTCGGGGCGTTTGGGGGGCCTTCGGCCCCCCAAACCCAGCGTTTAGTTGGATACTTTGCCTTTTGGTAGCTGTTGTGGGTTGATTCGGGGCGTTTGGGGGGCCTTCGGCCCCCCAAACGCGCGCTTAGACGCTTTGGGGGGCATTCGGCCCCCCAAACCCAGCGTTTAGTTGGATGCTGTGCCTTTTGGTAGCTGTTGTGGGTTGATTCGGGGCGTTTGGGGGGCCTTCGGCCCCCCAAACCCAGCGTTTAGTTGGATACTTTGCCTTTTGGTAGCTGTTGTGGGTTGATTCGGGGCGTTTGGGGGGCCTTCGGCCCCCCAAACCCAGCGTTTAGTTGGATACTTTGCCTTTTGGTAGCTGTTGTGGGTTGAATCGGGGTGTTTGGGGGGCCTTCGGCCCCACAACCCCGCGTTTACTTGGATGCTGTGCCTTTTGGTAGCTGTAATGGGTTGAATCGGGGTGTTTGGGGGGCCTTCGGCCCCCCAAACCCAGCGTTTAGTTGGATGCTGTGCCTTTAGATAACAGTGGTGGGTTGATTCGGGGCGTTTGGGGGGCCTTCGGCCCCCCAAACCCAGCGTTTAGTTGAATACTTTGCCTTTTGGTAGCTGTGATGGGTTGAATCGGGGTGTTTGGGGGGCCTTCGGCCCCCCAAACCCAGCGTTTAGTTGGATACTTTGCCTTTTTATGGGTTTGGGGGGCCTTCGGCCCCCCAAACCCACCGTTTAGACGGATACTATGCCTTTTGGCAGATGAGGTGGGTTGTCCCGAAGCGTTTGGGGGGCCTTCGGCCCCCCAAACGCAACGTTTAAACGGATACTATGCTTTTAGGCAGCTGTGGTAGGTTGACCCGAGGCGTTTGGGGGGCCTTCGGCCCCCCAAACGCAGCGTTTAAATCCCCCTCGGCCTTCTGCCTCGGTTTTGGGGCCTTCGACCCCAAAAACCCCCATTCTCGAAACTTGACCCACATAATTTTGTCAGACTCAAGTTACCCCCTAAACAGAGTATATATTTGTTGATGGATTTTATGTTGCTCTACAATATAACGTAAGTCTTTTTTATTAATTACCACTCTTTCGGTACCCTACTGGGTATGGTACCGCCCACCCCCAAAATTTCGACCGACTCTAACTTTTGCCAAAATGGTCAGAAAATTTCGCAAAAATTATTTTTGGACTCCACATGACAAGGGCTTTCGATTGATATAACATTTGGCCTATTTATGGCCATTTTGAAAAATTTAATTTTTTGGCCGAAAATTTCGGCCGAAAAAATCGACCAAATTTTCAAAAAATCATAACTTTTTGAAAGTTGACTTTTTTGAAAAATTTTAAAAGCTTATTCTATGCAGAAAATTCTGCTCTATATAGGAAAAATACCTTCGGCTCGAACCCCCGGCAAAAATCCCGAAATTTTTTTGAAAAACCGAAAATTTTTTGGGTTTTCGAAATTCGACCCCTACAGGTTCAATTTCGACTTTTTTCGAAATTTTCTTCACTCTAAAAATATCTAATTTTTAGTACTATTTTTAGAAAGAAACCCCATCCAAATCCGTCCACCCCAAAAAAAGTTAAGGTTTTTTTCGAATTTTTTTTCGAATTTTTTTTTTCAAAATTTTCGAATTTTGACCCAAAATTCGACCTATATGGTGCTTTGACACCCGCTGAGTACGAATCCGGCCTCGAAAAAATTTTAAAAAATTTCCCCGGGACGTTAGAGTCTCATAAAGTTTTGCGACATTTTGCCAATTTGGCTATAACTTTTCGAGACTCAAGTGGACCCCCGACATATGATACCTTTTTCTGACCGCCAGGGGACGCTCTTTCGAACTGGCTATCGAAGAGAGCCGAAACGACCTTTTAAAAAAAGTCGACTTTTCGACCCCGACTCTTTGACCCAAAACACCCCCAAAAGTTCACCCGAGACTCTAATGTCCAACACCAAATATTTTCCCAACATCCCACCCTACAACATTGCTCCCAAGCCCGAAATCCCCCCACTTCTTAAAAACGCGTTATAACGCGTTGAAATTTTCATCCGGCCACTTCGGTGCTACACTCAAGTGCGGCACCAAAATGACCCACCCCAAAAAATTACCCATATCCACTTACCTAATACCCCTCAGGTCCCATCTTAATCCTCCCAGCCGTTCACAAGATATAAGTAAAAAACAAACCAATTAATTGGTTTGCGGACCAATTAAAAACCAATGACAAGGCACTTCGGTATTTAGACTTCATCGAATTTCGAAATTTTTTTTTTCATTGATATCTACTAATCGTGGGCCAGGGCCCTCCAAGCGAGACCTTCACGCTCTGACTTTTAGTTCACGAGATAGCAAAACTCATAGGGTCGTTTCGGCGCAAAGGAAAAGTCGTGGCGCCACGGCTATAATTTTCCTGAATGCGGCGTAAAAAGTTGCCCCCAGGATGTCAGGCTTCGGGGAAGCGGCCGGCCTTCGGCCGGCCGGAATTAGTTTTTAAATTTTAATCCCAAAGTTTCTTTATATAATATAACTAGCTGAAGGGCGTGTAGCTGAATGGGATTAAAATGCTATGGCGGTAAGGTTACGGTGGGGGGAGCCTTTGGTACCATACTTTTTGATTTTGGAAAGCCTGACGGCTTTGGGGCGCGCTTCGCGCGCTGCTAGTGCTCTGGGGCGCGTCCAGGGACGCGCGTGGAAAGCCTGCGGCTTTAAAAGGACGCTAGATTTTCTTTTTTGCTTGGCGATTTACGTTAAATATATTTAGAATCCTTGGCTTTGGATTTTGGGGGCCTTCGGCCCCGATTCGTTTCGAGTGCCTTTTGGTAGCTTTGGTGGGTTGATTCGGGGGCGTTTGGGGGGCCTTCGGCCCCCCAAACCCAGCGTTTAGTTGGATACTTTGCTTTTTGGTAACTGTTGTTGGTTGATTCGGGGCGTTTGGGGGGCCTTCGGCCCCCCAAACCCAGCGTTTAGTTGGATACTTGCCTTTTGGCAGCTATGGTGGGTTGACTCGGGGCGTTTGGGGGGCCTTCGGCCCCCCAAACCCAGCGTTTAGTTGGATACTTTGCCTTTTGGTAGCTGTGATGGGTTGAATCGGGGTGTTTGGGGGGCCTTCGGCCCCCCAAACCCAGCGTTTAGTTGGATACTTTGCCTTTTCGTAGCGTTGGTGGGTCGACTCGGGGCGTTTGGGGGGCCTTCGGCCCCCCAAACCCACCGTTTAGACGGATACTTTGCCTTTTGGTACCTGTGGTGGGTTTATCCGGGGCGTTTGGAGGGCCTTCGGCCCCCCAAACGCGGCGTTTAGACGGATACTTTGCCTTTAAATTGCTGTGGTGTGTTGACTCGGGGCGTTTGGGGGGCCTTCGGCCCCCCAAACGCAGCGTTTAAATCCCCCTCGGCCTTCTGCCTCGGTTTTGGGGCCTTCGGCCCCAAAAACCCCCACTCTCGAAACTCTGACCCCCATAATTTTGTCAGACTCAAGTGACCCCCTAAACAGAGTATATATTTTTTGATGGATTTTATGCTGCTCTACAATATAACGTAAGTCTTTTTTATTAATTACCACTCTTTCGGTACCCTACTGGGTATGGTACCGCCCACCCCCAAAATTTCGACCGACTCTAACTTTGCCAAAATGGTCAGAAAATTTTGGAAAAAATATTTTTAGACTCAGCTTGATAAGAGCTTTCGATTGATATAACATTCGGCCCATTTATGGCCATTTTGAAAAAATTATTTTTTTGGCCGAAAATTTTGGCCGGAAAAATCGCTGAATTTTTTAAAAATTCGTAACTTTCTCAAAGTATACCTTTTTTGAAAGTTTTAAAGGGCTATTCTATGTAGAAAAATCTGCTCTACATAGGAAAAATACCTGCGCCCCGAACCGCCGGCAAAAATCCCGAAATTTTTTCGAAAAACCGAAAATTTTTCGGGTTTTCGAAATTCGACCCCTACGGGTTCAATTTCGACTTTTTTCGAAATTTTCTTATCTCTAAAAATACCTAATTTTTTACTCGATTTTATGAAGGAAACCACATCCCAAACCGTCCACCCCAAAAAAAGTTAAGGTCCCCTAAAAAATCCCGAAAATCCCCCAAAAGGGGTCCCCCTTTGGATTTGGGGGTGGGGACAAAATTTTCGAATTTTGACCCAAAATTCGACTTATATGGTGCTCTGACACCCTCTGAGTACGAATCCGGCGTCAGAAATATTTAAAAAAATTTCCCCGGGACGTTAGAGTCTCAAAAAGTTTCACGACATTTGCGTACATTGGCTATAACTTTTTGAGACTCAAGTGGACCCCCGACATATTATACCTTTTTCTGACCGCCAGGGGACGCTCTACAATATAGGCTATCTCAAATGGGTGAAACGACACTTTTCCGAAAATCGACTCGAGTCGCACCGACTCTTTGACTCATAACTCCCCAGGATTTGATCTCAGACTCAAACGTCCTTCAACTTAAATATCCCTAACAATCTCCCCTACAAATAACCCAATACACCCAAAGTCAATCCCCAGCAAGACTTTTCAGATATAAACATTTTCCCCACTCAGACTGAAATATCCTACCCCCAGACTCAAGTGACCGCCACCAAACAAACATCACAAAACGCGCATTAAATTACTCTATAATACCCCCCAGGTCCCATCCAAAAACACCTCTCCAAAAAAGTTACACTCAAAAAACCATTTGAGTACGGGCCGGACATTTCAGTCTCACGGGGTTTTCTACCCCGGGACTTGAGTTTTTTGACCCGATTTTTTTTCCATTATGATCTACTAATTGTGGGATGCGTGCCTCCCAGCAAGACCTTCCCCCCTTTCTATTGGACTTTTTCGAGATAGGAAATGACCCGATGCCGTTTGAGACTCAAGCGACCCCCGTAAAATTTCGGCTATATTTTTCCTGAATGCGCCGTAAAAAGTTGCCCCCAGGATGTCAGGCTTCGGGGAAGCGGCCGGCCTTCGGCCGGCCGATATTAGTTTTTAAATTTAATTGAGCTTAATATTTTATATAATATAAAATAATATATTTAATTATATACAGTGCTTCGAAGCTCGTACCAAAATTCGTACTCGTACCTCGTACTCGTACTCGTACCTGGTACGAAGTACGAGTACGAGTACGAGCAAAAAAATTGGGCAGGTACGAAGTACGAGTACGAGTACGAGGCCAAAAAAAGTGAAAAGTACGAGGTACGAGGCCTAAGTACGAGCTCGTACTTCTCGTACTTGGTATTAATAGGAAAATCGAAAAAATATGTTTAATTTTTTTCTATACTCATTATATGAGCGAGTGGCCGAGTGGTGAAGGTGCTTGGCTGCACCAGTCTGATATTTAATATTGGGTTCGCTTCCTTTTCACTGACAAAGAATTTTAATATTTTTCTTTTCATAAATAATTATTTTATAAGTTTAATTTTATTTTAAAAATTATTATATTTTTACATGGAGTAATTATGAGATTTTGATCCTCTAAAATTCTTAAAATATTTTACTTTGAACCTAAAAAGTGAATTTTTTTCGCCTACGGCCTTCCGAAATTTTCAAAATTTTCGCCTGCGGCGCAGAAAAATGCAAAAAGCTGGCTTCATGGCCTTCAAAATTTTGAAAATTTTCGCCTGCGACGCAAAAAATGGAAGAAATCTGACTTAAGAACATCCAAAATTCTCAAAATTTTTGCCTGCGGCGCAGAAAGAGAATTGAGATTAAGAGGGATATTAGGAGATAAAACTGTGTAGAAAATGTATAAAAATATATAACGTTCCAAGGAAGAGAATGAAAAACGGCTGAAAAAATACCCGACCCATCCTGGAAACCGACCCAACTTGAAGGAAATATTGCTCCATGCACTCCAAAATGATCAAAATTTTGCCTGCGGCGCAGAAAATGGATTATATTGGAGGATTTATGGCTTCAAAGCCTTCCAAGATTCAAAAATTATCGCACAAACGCTTAGAATTTAAAACTAGATGTCCTGGACTCAAAAAAATCATAGAAATTTTAGATTTTTTCATTTATACTCAAGTACGAGTAAGTACGAGGTACGAGTACGAGGTACGAGGCCTAAAATAAGGGTAGTACGAGGTACGAGTACGAGTACGAGCAAAAAAATGGGGGTGGTACGAGGTACGAGTACGAGTACGAGCAAAAAAATGGGGGTGGTACGAGGTACGAGTACGAGTACGAGGCCAAAAAAAGAGGTGGTACGAAGTACGAGTACGAGTACGAGCAAATTTGAAATTTCGAAGCACTGATTATATATTAAATAACCTAAAATTAATTTTTATAATTATGTTGCCTTTTTAAAAATAATTTTTGCAAATTTTGTTTAATTTGTATCGGCTATAATCTACATTCTATACATATACATTTATAATTTGTAGATGTAGGCTGTAGATGTAGAATGTAGATTTTAATTTGTATAGGCCCCTGTTCTCTCTAAAAAAAGTAAAAAATAAAATATGCGCAAGTCTTAGCAACTATGAAAAAAAGGTAAAAGAAAGGGGGAAAAGAAGCGGAACGGAGAACACTAAAAAATTTTTAGAAGAAAATTTGTATTTTTGCGAGAATTGTGAAAATGGATTAACCCAAGAGGTCGATTAAAAAGGGTCAAAACTGGAGAATAAATGTGAGATGGGGCAAAGATTACTGTATTGGTGGGATGAAAAATGATGATAATAAAATAAGAATATTTTCTTAAAATTCTGATTCTGATTTTTTTCTGATTTTTTGCTTTTCTGATTTTTTTGAAAATTCTGATTTTTTCTATTCTGATTTTTCGATTCTTCTGATTTACTGATTTTTTCTGAAAATTCTGATTTCTGATTTTTTTGATTTTAAAATTTTTCTGATTTCTGAGAAAATTCTGATTTTTTATAAAATTATGATTTTGCAGTCAACTGAGTAGGCTCGCGATGGATTATTCTGTTTCCCCTAAATTTTGTTTTCTCGACTAAAAATTAAAATAATAAGGTTCAGAACTGGAAGAAAAAGAAGAGGATTAATTTTGTAACATTATTTTAATATAAAAAAAGTATTAAAAAATATTTAAGGAGAGAGATGTACGCTCTATTCTACCGCAACAAGTCTGCTGCAGGGCTTATAAGTCGATTTATAAAAATCGTATCGAGCTAATTTTGGTACCTTTCGACGCGTCTCTTCAAGCTGCATCGAATGGTACCAAAATTGAGTTTCTATGAAATTTTTACGTGGAGTTATGGCTCTGAAACTGACCGTGGTCGCGGATAGACCCTACCCCCTTCTCCTTTTAGAGAGTAAAGGTGCGCAAAACGTAAAAAGTGGTTGCATTAACTAAGTAGAAGGAGATCAAAAAGGGGAAGGATTGAATATAAAAGAGGGCCAAAAGGAGAGTATAAATGGCCGAGAGAAAATTAGATTTTTGTACGCGTTTTTAATTAATTAATTAATTACCGCCTTAATTTTTGTACAGGTTTAAAGAAGAAAAATACAGGAAATGGAAAGAAAATAAAGAGAAAAAAATCAAAATTGAATAAAATTTTTTATTTATATTTTGTGTTTATTAATGTGTGTCCGAATTTTGTGGAATAAATTTCAAGTCTAAAGAACAAGGAAACAATGATAAAAATTTTTTTATAAAAATTTTTATACTGCAAATTGGAACTGGGAATTGAGTTGGAAATTTGGGACTGGATTCCTATAAGCCGCTAGAAAATTTTTAAAAATAATTATGAGCAGGAAACAAGCCTTAGGAAGATTAGGGATAAGATCCTTATCTCCTCCTCATAGTACTCAGCAAAGTTTTTAATTAATCTAATTTTAACAGAAGCTCAATCCTTAACAAACAATAGCTCATTCGACGCGGGTTTTCAAGCTGAATCGAATGGTGCTACTTTCAGAAAAATCGGATGTGTGAGGATCGAGTTAGAGTCGATCAAATCTGCTCTATTGAGGGTAACAAAGGCGCTTTTACGTTAAAATATTTTTTTTGTTGAGAGAATTTTATTTTAAAAGAATTTTTTATTAAAAATAAAATTGTTTTTAATTTAAAATTTATTTATTCTAAATATTTTTTGCGTGATTAACAACATTCTATTTTTGCCAATTTTTCAATTAACGTCACAATATGCAAAAACAATTTTTTTATAAATTAGGCATGTTTTAAACAATAGAAATTTTAAATAATAAAATTTATTTTAAAATTAAATTTTGATTTTTTGATTTTTGGTTTATTATTTAAAAAAAAATTTTTTGAAAATTAAAAAAAAATTTTTTTGAAGATTTTTTAAAAAATTTATAAAAATTTTTTTTTAATTTTTTTGAAAAAAAAATTTTTTTTTTAATTTTCAAAAAAAATTTTTTTTTCAAAAAAATTAAAAAAAAATTTTTATAAATTTTTTGAAAAATCTTCAAAAAAATTTTCAAAAAAATTTAAAAAAAAAATTTTTTTAATTTTTAAAAAATTTTCTTGAAAATTTTTTTTTGAAAATTTTTAAAATTAAAAAAAAATTTTTTCTCCCCAAATTTTCTCAATTTTTTAAAATAATTTGGTAATTCTTTGGTTCGTACCCCCCCCCCCCCTTTCCTTTTTCCTTCCTCAAAGTATTCAAGAATGGTCAGTCAATCATAGGTTATAGAACTCGTCGAGCTGTGTCGAATGACACCAAAATCAAAGCCCGGTCCCCGAAAATTGAAAAATAAAAGGGTGGACAAGCGCAAAGCGAAAGATTTTGCAAAAGCGCTCAACTACTACAATAGGATGTAATAACTTTGACAAATCTTGTTCAACTATGTTGAGTTTGATGTTAATCGAATCAGCTCGCCAAGCTCTTTCGAATGAGCTATTATTTGTTTAATCGAATTTTTAGCCCAGAAAATGAGCTTGGTCCACCCTGTTATTTTTCAATTTTCAAGGGGTCTGTATCTCGGCCCAAAGTAAAGACCGGGGGTTGATTTTGGTGTCATTCGACATTGCTCGACGAGTTCTATAACCTAAGATTGACTGACCATTTTTTAATACTTTGAGGAAGGAAAGGGGGAGGGGAGGGGGGGGGTACGAACCAAAGAATTACCAAATTATTTAAACTTCAAAAATTCACTTTCAAAAATTATTTTATTAAAAAATTCCCTCTTCAATAATAATTTTTTTTTCTTCTTTAAAAGACAGCCAAAATGAGGCTAAAAAATATTGATACAACTGACTATTAGAGTAAAAAAATTTTTTTTAACAAAGCAACAAATGTGACTTAAAAATAAATATATTTTTATAGTCATTTCCCCATCTTCCCCAAATTTTTTTTCTTTTTGTTTTATTCCTCCCGAATTGATTTCTTTTTCTTGTTTTCTTCATATCCGATTTTATTTTTATTTTTTTGTTTCCTTTATTTTTTTTTATTATTTCTAGACGATTTAAAGCATTTCCTGCAATAATTGTGGGCAGTCTCGAGCCATATTTTGACCATAACTTCTTTGATACTTAACCGATTTAAATAATTTTTGTACCAATCGAAAGCTCTGAATGTGAGAATTATTTGAACCATTAGGATTGATGTGATCAGATCATTCTATCTAGAGTTATAGCTGGATAAGTGCGCGTAATCGTAACGGAATCGCGATTTTCGATCATTATTTTTGGGCATAACTTTTTTTATATTTAACTGATTTAAATAATTTTTGTACCATTCGAAAGCTCTGGATGAGTCGACTATTTTAGCTAATGGGATTGATTTGATCTGATAATTTTACGAAAAGTTGTGGACGAATAACGATCAAAAATCACGATTGCGCACACTTATTTGGCTATAACTTTTTGTAGGATGATCTGATCAGAACAATCCTGCTAGTTGAAATAATCCTCACAATCAGAGCTTTCGAATGGTATAAAAATTATTTATATCGGTTAAGTATCAAAAAAGTTATGGTCAAAATACGGCCTCGAGACGGCCCCTACCCCAACCATTTTTTAATTAATTAAAGGACAAAATGAGTAAGAGAAAAATTGAGGATGATAAAAGCACTCAAAATATTTGGGAAAAATTCAAGCTGGACAGTAAAGGATTTCTATTTGATATTAAAATAAAACAACAATTAAAAGAAGATGAAAAGAGTAAACAGAAGCTTTTTGAAGTTTATCAAGGCAGTAGAGAAGAAAAATTAACGGTAAGTTTAAATAAGAAGGTAAAATCAGAATTAAAAAACTATTTAAAATCAGAATCAGAATAAAATCAGAATTTTTTTTTAAAATCAGAATTTTTCAGAATCAGAAAAAAATTTTCAGAAATTTTATAAATCGGAATTTTTATAAACAGAACAAAATCAGAATTTTTAAAAAATCAGAATAAAATCAGAATTTTTTTTTAAAATCAGAATTTTTCAGAATCAGAAAAAAATTTTCAGAAATTTTATAAGTCAGAATTTTTAAAAATCAGAATAAATCAGAATTTATTTTTTGTAGCTTCTCCCCACCCCATGTGGAGAACCAACGCCTGGAATAAATGGTTTCCGTTCAATTACACTCCAAGGAATGAAATATTGGGAAAGTGGAATTGAAAACATTATAGAGATTATTTCAAAAATAATTACATTATCACCGCAAAAAGGTAGTGAAGAGGAGACAGAACAAAAATTATGCTTGGAGATTCATTTGCCTTTTGCTTTTAAAGGTGGGGAGGTGTTAACAGAATTTTTAAATCAGAATTTATAAAAATAAACTTTAAATCAGAATTTTTCAATTAAATTAGATCAGAATTTAGAAGATAAACTTGGACCAGAATTCTAATAAATAAGATTTAAAAAATCAGAATAAATAATGAAACCAGAATTTTATTAAAATCAGAAATAAAAATAAACTTGAAATCAGAATTTCAAAATAATAAACTTTAAAAATCAGAATTTTTCAATCAAATTAAATCAGAATTACAATAATCGTACTTAGGACCAGAGTTAAAAAAATAAACTTGAAATCAGAATAAAAACAACCAGAATTTTAAATTAAATCAGAATTTTTAAAATAAACCTGGATCAGAATTCTAATAAATAAGATTTAAAAAATCAGAATAAATAATGAAAGCAGAATTTTATTAAAATCAGAATTTATTAAATTAAACTTGAAATCAGAATTAATAAAAATAAACTTAAAATCAGAATTACAATAATTGAGCCTAAAACCAGAATTATTTAAAAAATAAACTTGAAACCAGAATAAATAAATCAGAATTTTATTCAAATCAGAATAAATAACAGAATAAATAATCAGAAAAAAGTCAAAATAAATAATCAGAATAAATACTCAAAATCAGAATGAATAAACCTGAAACCAGAATTTTACTAAACTTTAAATCAGAATTTTTAATAATTAATTTAAATCAGAATTTCAATAAAATAGACTTAAAAACCAGAATTTTTAAAATAAAATTAAAATCAGAATTTAAACTTTATTTATTCAGGTAACCAAGAGACAAATTTTTCCAAGAATCTCGGTGCACTCTTATCAATTCCAACCCTTTCAAAATTTATTGGTGTTTTCAGCTATTCAACTGGTGGTTACTTACCCGAATTTTTAACTCGTTTTCCCTTGCTAGAACCAAATCCAGAATTGTTTTATCGTTATGATATTAATGTTTATTGTGAAAATGATACGCTTGTTGAGGTAAGTGAGAGAGAATGAGTTCCGAAAAAATTTCTGAAGAAAATTCTGAAATTTTTAACTGAAAAAATTTTTATTCAGAGAAATTTTGATTTTTTCATAATTTTTTTCAGAAAATTCTGATTTTTTCAGAATTATTTTCAGAAAAGTCTGATTTCTTTCAGGATTTTTTTCAGAAAATTCTGATTTTTTTCAGATTTTTTTTCAGAAAATTCTGATTTTTTTCAGAATTTATTTCAGAGAATTCTGATTTTTTCAGAATTATTTTCAGAAAATTCTGATCTTTTTTTGAGAAAATTCTAAAAAAATTCTGATTTTTTTCTGAAAAAATTATTTTTTCAGAATTATTTTTCTGATCTGGAACGATGGTTAACTTCTCAATGGAGTAAAGCCCCAACCCAAGACAATTTAAACAATGTCCGTCAGGCACGTTTAAAATTTGTAGTGGATAGAGAAGATACAGCGCAACAAATAATTTCTTTATTAAAAGAGGTGAAATTAAATTTAAAAATTAAAAATATTTATTTTTAGAAGTTCGAAACAGCAGTCAATCAGTGTACTTTTACATTACGGTTGGATTGCCCTGGGTTTGCCTTACAACCCTTCAGTGTTGAAAATACAAATAGCGGTGAAGTAAGTTGTGTTTTCCATTATAATTTTTACTCAATCTTAACACAAAATTATTCTGGAAAATACAAAAGCATTCCGGAAAATATTTTAGTAAATAATATTTCCAAAAAATACTAAAATTATAAGAAATATGTATTTTTGTTCCGGAAATAATATATTTTTTAGATTTCCGGAAAATACTAAAAAAATCCGGAAAAAATACAAAAAAATATTTCCGGAAAATACAAAATAAATTAATTTCCGGTAATATTACTTTATGGTAAACTATTCCGGAAAAGACTTACTTACAAATAATATTTCCGTAAATTATAATAATACCAGAAGGCATGTATTTGTTCTATTCCGGAAAACATTAAATTATTTCTAAAATTACTTCTGATTTTATATTTTCCGGAAACATCTATATTTTAAATAAGATTCCGGAAAATATAATATTAATTTATATTCCGGAAATATTATTCTATGAAAGGTATTCCGGAAAATAAAATATAAATTTCTGAAACACATATACCTATTTTTAATTATTTCCGGAAAATACATTATTCGTTTGTTGTAATTTATTTAAAATACATAATTCCGGAAAAATACAAAAGGAAAAATACAGAAAAATACAAAAACCAGAATTTCTGTTGTATCCGGAAAATACAAAAGGAAAAGCACATAAAATACAAAATCAGAATTTTTGTATTTTTCTTCCAAAATAAATCAGAATATTATTCTTAAAAAATACAAGTTCTGTATTTTAGTTTATGGCAATGGAATTTAAAAATGAATACACAATTAAAGCAGATCAGGATATTGATGATTTTGAAGAGGAAATAGAAATAGAACCTTTGGCCAAAAAGAAGCCTTCCCAAGAGAAAGAGAGCAAAGACGGGAGGAATGGAGCTGAGGCGAGTTTTTTAGTCATAACTTTTTTCAAACTCATCCAATCTTATTGATTTTGGTTTCATTCGATTCAGCTCGACGAGCTCTTTCAAATGAGCTATCACTTGGTCTAACAAAAATTTTTTCGGGAAAATTTTATTTTTCGGATACTGTAAGGAGGGGGGCTCAAAAATTTTAAAAAATTTTTGAAAAAATTTTTTCTAGGCTAAAATAATTTTTTTCTAGGAAGCAGAAGGAGACAGTAACAGTTCTTCAACATCAGTAGTAGTCTGGAAAAGTTACAAACTTGTTAGAGCCTCCAATGCTAATTTACTCGGTCAATTAATGAAAGGACACTTGCCTTTGCTCAAAAGAAAATTAATTTTGAACTGAAAAAAATTTTTTTTGTAGGAAAATAATTGAAATATACTCAAGATTTTATTATACTCTTATTTTTGTTGAAAAAGAGCAAAACACACATTTTTTATAAAATAAAATTTATTTCCGTCAGAGTAACTTAGATATTTGCATTTTTATGGGGTTTTATGGGAAAAAGGGTAAAAATCAACGAAAAAATAAAATAATAAAAAATACAATTAAAATAAACTGCCAAACATAACGCATGCGTATGCGCAAAATTTATTTTATTTTTTGCACTTAATTTCTTAAAGGTTTAAAGAAAATACTTTTTTTAGCCTGAAAACACAAGATTATTTTAGAAAATACAAAATATTTCCGGAAAATATTTTAGTAAACGATATTTCCGGAAACTATTAATATTATATGAGAATATGTATTTTTATTCCGGAATACATTTAATTGGTTCTAAATTAATTCTGATCTCATATGTATTTTCCGGAAAAATTTTTTATAAGAATATGTATTTTGTTTCGGAAATATATATTCTTTTGTTTTCCGGAAAATACTTTCCGGAAACAATTTATAATTTATTTAAAAGTTTCCGGAAAATCCCAAAGAATTAATATTCCGGAAATATTATCTATTTCTGCACTATTCCGGAAAAGAAAATATTAATATTTCCGGAAATTAAAATATGTATTTCTATTCCGGAAAACAAATAATTTTTTTTAAATTAATTCTTACTTTATATTTTCCGGAACCATCTATTTTAAATAAATTTCCGGAAAATATAATATTAAAAGGTAATATGTATTTTATTCCGGAAATATTTGTTGTGAAAATTATTCAGGAAAATACATTATTTTTCTCAAACACATAACTTTATTACGTTTTCCGGAAAATATAATATTTTCAGAAACTATTCCTATTCCGGAAAAATTATTTTAAGGTAAATATATTCCGGAAAATTATATCACTATTCCGGAAATATATCTGCTAAATTTTATTTCTGTTATTAGTTTTATTCCGGAAATATTTGTTCTGAAAATTTTTTTCTGATGGTATTTCTGTTATAATTTTATAATTAGTTATGCCCTCTCTGTGCGGTGCATTACATAGACTGACCTGCTCTCCTCCTCTCCCTTTTTAACTCTTCCTCAAATTTAATTTAACCTCAAAAATTTTTTTTTATTAATTTTTCATGATCCTTTGTTCAAAAAAAAATATTTTTTTGTTTGTTTAAATTTTTCTAACATAAAAGGGAATAATATTTTAATTTATGTGTCAGCTTTGCGAAGCAATAAAAATTTGTTTTTGCCCCAAAAAATATTTTCCATTGAAAAAAAATATTTTTTTTTAAAAAAAATTATTTTTTTTAAAACAAATTACCTTAAAAATAAATTAAAAATAAGTTTAAAAAATTATTGTTTTGATAATTAAATTTTTAAAAATTTTTTTGATTATTTAAATAGTCAAAAATGGCTGAAATTATGGACAGTTTTAATTGTTTATTTTTAAAATTTATTTTTATTTCCTTCTTTAATTTTTTTTTCTTAAAATAATTTAGAAAGGAATCATTAAGAAAGGGAGATTAAAGAAAGGGAGAGGAATCGTTATTATTGTATTAGTAAGGTTTTTAGTAATTTGGGGAAGAAAAATTTTATGGACTTCCTGGTTAACACAAAATTTTTAATAGGTACCTTATAATGAGGTGTAGCTTAAATAGGGGGTTTGACTAAAGTTATCGGATAGTTGGAAATCCTCGGATATCCTGATCCGATATCCGAACCGAAAATTTCTGGATTTTTTCGGATCCGGATTTCGGCTCCGGATAACCCTAATATTGACTAGACGGATCTCCCAAACAGTGGCCAACCAAAATTTATGCAGCCAAACCTTCTTTGTAGGTACACCCTTTGGTTTTAAAATTCGTCGCTTATAATGAGGGTTATCTTATATAGAGAGCCTGTGATAAGGCTAGTCGATCCGAATATCAGGGGATTTTTGGATCTGGTTCCGAATTCGGAATTTTTCGGATCCGGTTCCGGATCTCCAAGAACAATCCAGCCAACCTTAATCAGTGACTAAATTTGACCTCTATTCCACGTCAACACATATAGGGATAGCTTTGGGTTTGTTCCTTAAGTTTTACTACTTTTATGGTTATTTTGATAAAATATGACGTGGAAACTAAAAATTAAAGAAAAAATTTTATTTTCCTACACATGACACGGTTAAACATTGTTGTCTTCGTTGTTTTTATGTCAAGTAAATATTTTAGAAATTTAATAAAATTATTTTGGATATAAAATAAGCTATTTTTAAGCAATCCAGAATATTCCCAAAATTATTTTTTTACCCAAAACATTTGCGGACAAAGATTAATCTCATAGTCTCTCAATAACCTAGACTGAGCGCCAGCCAGCTTTGATCGGTCATAACTTTCTTATCCTTGATCTAATCTAAGTGAGCCTTATATCATTCGAAAGCTCTTGATTGGCGCTATCTTTTTTCTAGTTGGGTGGATCAAGTCTGATCACTCATTAAAAAATTATGACTCGATAACTGTGAAAAACACCAAATAATTGCACTTATCAGGTTATAACTTTTTGATGAGTGATCAGACTTGATCAATCCCGTTGGGAAAAAGATAGCGCCAATCAAGGGCTTTCGAATGATATATGACTCACTCGGATCGGATCAAGAAAAAAAAGTTATGGTCAATCAAAGTTGGCCGGTCGACGCTCACTAAACCGTCCTCATACCTTTCCATTAACCAGCCAAATATTTCCTTTTTTAATTTTTTCACAGATTTATTTCAAGAATAAATCCTAATGGCTTTAAATTGTCAATTTTCTTTATTTATTATTCCTTTTATTCTTTTAAATATTTTACAAATAATTAATCCACATTCTTGCCCCTCCCAAAATGTCTGTAGTGGAAGCGATCCGGCTACTTTACAACTTGAAAGTTATAGCAGACAAAAGAAGGTGATAAACCAAATAAATTTTTTAAAATACAGTCGGACCAGGGGATTTGAAGGACTTCGAAGGTAAAGAAAGATTAAGGAGGATATCGGCAAATTGGGGGGGGGGGGGGGGGGGAATTAAGGAGGACGAGGATTTGGGAGGATCTTAACCTAAAAATCATACCCCCAAATCGGGGATATATGGTGATTCGGACCTCAGTTCAGGGGACTCTCTTAATCCTTCCAAATCCTTCAATATCCCTCTTAATCTCCCTTTCAGATCCCTTGATATTCTTAACCCTCAGATCGGAGATATCTGGTGATTTGAAGGGATGTCAGAGCGGTCTGGTAGTGACGTGCCTAACACTACTTATAGTGAGGTCAGACCGTGTAAAGCTGGTTTGCTCATAGAGTACATATTCGGATTTTCTTGCGGACAAAATTTTGCGGACAAATTCTTGCGGACAAAATTTTGCGGACAAATTCTTGCGGATTCATCATGCGGACAAACTCTTGCGGACAAATCTTAATTTAAAAAATCCGCTAGAATTATCCGCAAGAAAATCCAGCTTTACCTTATACTAACAATAATAACCGCCTCACTTTTTAAAGAAAATCGACACAATGACAACCTCCCATGGTTCCCTAATAGAAACAAGAACCGCCGTATTAACAGCCGGCAAACGAGGCCCAATGCTTCTTCAAGACTCTGTCTTCTTAGACGAACTAATGAAATTTGACCGAGAAAGGATACCCGAAAGAGTGGTCCATGCAAAAGGGGCAGCGGCTTTTGGCTATTTTGATGTGACCAACGATATTACAAAGTATACGAAAGCTTCGATCTTTGCAAAGATTGGAAAGAGAACCCCCTGTTTCTTTAGATTTTCGACTGTTGGTGGGTTTGGAATTTTTTAAAGATAAATAAGGGGTCCCGAACAGAGTCTACATAAATCCTAAGAAAGGCTTATGCGGTTTCTTCCGTAATAGAGCCAATGAGACTTTAAGTGGTTCTAGCCATTGATGCTAAACAAAGGGGAAAGGGAAGGGCTTTAAGAAGGGGGAGGGCTCTGAGAAGAGGGAGGGCTCTCAGGAGGGGGAGAGCTTCAATACAGAAAATAGGGTCAAAATGGAAGCTTACTGGGAAATGGCTTATTGACATTTGCTGATTAAATTTGCGGATTAAATTTGCAGACAAACCATATATAAACAAAGGGGCCTACGGGTCTTAAGACAGGGTCACTGACTTAATTGAGAGAAGTAAAAGACCACTGGCAGGCATAGACCTAGTGGCAGTTATTGCTAGGCAGCTTTTTGCTCACCACGTACAGATGATTGACTAGCTAAGCTACTGAGGGGTGCTGGCGTCTTTTTAATAGATCTTAAACCTAGTCTAGCAAGCATTCTATCTTCCTTCTCCCAAGCCTGAAGGCGTCTAAAATGATTAAAAAATAAAAATTTTTTAATTACTCAAGCTGGAGAGAAAGGAAGCTAGGCAGCTTTTCGAACGCCACGTACAGACGATTGACTAGCTAAGCTGCCAAGGGGCGCTGGCGTCTTTTTAATATGTAGATCTTAAACTATAGGCTAGTAAACGGTCTATCTTCCTTCTCCCTTACATACAGTGAAAGCCTGTGGGTTTCTAAACTAATTAAGAAAAAAATTTTTTTAATTACTCAAGCTGGAGAGAAAGGAAGCTCCGACCTGTTGCGTGATCCACGAGGATTTGCCATGAAATATTTTACAGACGAAGGCAATTGGGACTTGGTCGGCAACAATGCCCCAATATTCTTCATTCGAGACCCAATCCTCTTCCCCAGTTTTATCCACAGTCAAAAGAGAAATCCGAGGACAAATCTGCACGATCCAAATATGGTTTGGGATTTTGTGTCGTTGAGGCCTGAGGCTATAAACATGATATTGAGAATATTTTCTGATTTGGGAACGCCTGATGGTTTTAGAAAGATGCATGGGTTTGGAACTAATACGTTCAAATTGGTTAGATTTTAATTAATCCGTGTTGGGACAAAATACCGTCCGACATGTCACTGTCTCTACACAGAACAGAGAATCACACGACTTTGATCAATCATAACTTTTTTCGCCTTAATCCTATACAAATGAGTCTTATATCATTCGAAAGCCCTTGATTGGTGGTATCTTTTTCCCAATTGGTTGGACCAAGTCTGATCACTTGTTAAAAAGTTATAGCCCAATAAATGTGAAAAACACCAAATATTTGCACTTATCGAGTTATAACTTTTTAGTAAATGGTCAGACTTGTTCCATCCAATTGGAAAAAAGATAGCGCTACTCAAGGGCTTTCGATTGATATATGACTCATTCGGGTTGGATCAGTCATAAAAAAGTTATGGTAGATCAAAGTACTCGAACCCGCCCTCACTAAGACAATTTTTCCCACAGGTAAATGCAAACGGAACAGCTGTTTATTGCAAATTTAAATTAGAATCGGTTCAGGGTGTTCACAATTTAACAGCAGAAAAGGCTGCAAAGTTAGCGCAGGAAGACCCAGATTATTCTACGAGAGATTTATTTAATGCGATTGAAAGAGGAGACTTCCCTAGATGGATCTTTAAAATACAAGTAAATTTTAAAGAGAATACATACTCAGAATTTTTAAAATCAGAATTCTGATTTTAGTAGAAAATAAAAATTCTGACCAAAAATCAGAATTCTGGTAATCCGAAAATCCAGAACTCTGGTCACCAATAAATCAGAATTAGGGTCTAAAAAGTCAGAATTCTGATATTCTGGTCACCAAAAATCAGAATTCTGGTTCCCAAGACGTCAGAATTCTGGTCACAAAAATTAGAATTCTGGTCACTAAAAATTATAATTTTGGTTTGGAAAAATCAGAATTCTGGTATTATGGTCACCAAAAAATCAGAATTCTGGTCAGTAAAAAATCAGAATTCTGAAATCAAAAAATCAGAATTCCAAGAAATTAGAATTCTGATTTACTAGCCACCACTCATAACAGGTAATGACATTTGAACAAGCAGCAAAATATCGCTACAACCCTTTTGATGCAACAAAAACTTGGTCTGAAGCAGAATTTCCTTTAATAACTGTTGGACAAGTAACACTAAATAAAAACCCTACCAACTTTTTTGCTCAAGTGGAACAGGCCGCTTTTGACCCTGCAAGGATGATTAGGGGAATTGAAGCTTCTCCTGACAAATTACTTCAGGGTAGGAATTTTTTGAGAGGGGAGAGAATTTGGAGAGAATATGCCTGAGATTCTTTTCTCTCGAGTGAAAGACATCCTTTCCTTTTCATTGTGAGAGTGGAAGATAAGGGGCAGTTTCTATAAAGGAGTAGGTTGTTACGTGGCAACCAACTTTGATTGATCGGTTATAACTTTCTTATGCCTGATCCAATCCGAGCATATCTTATATCATTCGAAAGCCCTTGATTGGCGCTATCTTTTTTCCAATTGGAGTGATCAGGTCTGCTCACTCACTAAAAAGTTATGACCCGATAAGTGCAGTAATTTGATGTTTTTCGCATTTATCGGGCTATAACTTTTTAAAAATTGGTCAGACTTGATCTATCCAATAGGAAAAAAGGTAGTGCTAATCAAGGGCTTTCGAAAGGTATAAGTTTCATTCTGATTGGATTAAGGATAGAAAAATTATAGTCGATCAAAGTTGGTTGGTTGACGCTTAGATGACCCCAACACTCCAGTGGACCTTCACAACGGCATAACGGGTTTGTCCCTTTAGACACCATAAGTGGGGTTTGACGGCCCAAACAAACTTTAAAAAACTTCTTTTTTAAAGGCAGATTATTCTCCTACATGGATACTCATCATCACCGTTTAGGCCCTAACCACATGCTCTTGCCAATAAACAGACCCCTCAAACCAGCAGAAAATACACAAAGAGACGGCCTAAACCAATTTGGAGAGAATGGGGGAGACTCTCCAAATTACTATCCAAATTCTTTTAGAGGGCCTGAACCTACTGGGAAGGCTGCTCAAGAAAGCCAGTTTGTCTTGGAGAAGGAAATAGTCGCGAGGTTTGAAAGTGGAGATGATGATAATTACTCACAGCCTGCGGATATGTGGAAAAATGTAAATTATAAGTGTTTTATGGGGTTAGGGACCTTTAGGGAAAAGCTCGTATTTTACAGGTTTATCTTAGATTGGGGTTTGTTTGAACATCTCCTCCACCAAGTGGACAAATTTAAATTGACGCATCTTATCTTGAGGCGATAGTGAGGGTAGCTTAAAAAAAGGTTTACCTTATCATGAGGGGTAGCTTAAATCAGGGGTACCGCTCAGATTCTCTCCTACCCAGAGAACAAATTTCAAGAGACATGTCTTATAGTGAGGATTTCAAGGGTACCTAAAGAAGGTGTATCTTATATTGAGTTGTATCTTAAATAAGGAAGAAGGTTCTTGTAAAGTCTCACATCGAGTGGCTTATAAAGAGGTTTTACCTTATCATTGGGCCTTATAATGAAGTGGATCTTAAATAGTAGGGTATCGCTTAGATAGCTCTCCGACCCAACCCCCGATTTAAGATACACCTCATTATAATAGGCGTATCTTATATAAAGGTGTTTCTAGTATTGGGGGTATCTTAAAAAGAGGTCATATAATTATAAGCAATGTTAATCCATTAAATTAAATTTTTTACAGCAATTAGACCAAGGAGCACGTCAACGCTTAACAGAAAACATAGCAGCTTCATTGTGTCAAGCATTGCCCAGAATCCAAAAAAGAATGCTTAATGAATTCGGAAAAGTTTCAAAAGATTTGCAAAGAATGGTTGAACAAGAAATAAAAAAGAGACAAAATTATTAAAAATTAGGTCATCCCTTTAATAAAATTTTTTACAAATTGTTCCCCTTTTTAAACAAACTTTTTTACATTCATCCCTTTTAGCAGAGAGAGGCGATATATATGTATCTGCTTAATGAGTGAGACGAAAATAAATACATTGTTTTTCCGGAAAATATTAAAATATCAGAATGTGTATTTTACTAACCTTTTTCTATGTGTTTTTCCGGAAATTTGTATTTTAGGGTTTCCGGAAAACCCCATAAAATTTTTGTATTTTAGGATTATTCTTTTGTACGTTTTCCGGAAAACAGAAAAATCAGAACAGTGTGTTTTTCCCTTCTTTTGTATTTCTTTTAAGTTTTCCGGAAAATACAATCAGAACACGATTGTATTTTTAGTTCCTTATTTTGTATTTTTGTAAATATATTTTTCCGGAAACTATTCTGATTTTACCTGCCTTTGTATTTCTTTCCGGAAATACTCGTTTACATGTTTTTCCGGAAATATGTATTTTATTTGACCGGAAACATTAAAAAGAAAAATCAGAATATTTATGTATTTTCCCTCCTTTTTTTTTTCTTTCAAGTTTTCCGGAATGTGTATTTTTGTTTTCCGGAAATATTTTTTGTATTTTTTCTGGGATAGTTTTCCGGAAGCATTAAAAAGACAAATCAGAATATGTATGTATTTTCCCTCCTTTTGTGTTTCCTCCCGGAAAATAAAATCAGAATATATATGTATTTTTATTTCCTTTGTATGTATTTCTGTAAATATTTAAACATTTCCGGAAACTATTAAAAATCAGAATATACATAATTTTCCCCCTTTTGTATTTTTCCAGTTTAATAAAGCCTTTTTCTTTTTCTAGTAGCTAATATTCAATTAATGTTATTATAACAAGCATTATGCCCTTGAGTGAGAGAGCTTTTTACTAAATTGCGCCACTACAAATAAATTTATTTTTTATTATTTAATTAAAAATTATTTTCTATTAAATTCCCAATTATTTAATAAAATTTATGGGTTCAACAATTAAAATTTGGATTAAATTTATTTTATTTGTGCTGCCATCTTTTACTATCTTGGCGCGTGAAAGGGTAATTATTTTTTTTATTTTTGGAGAGGATTTTCTAAAATACCTATAAAATTCAATGTATTTTTGATTAACTAAATATTTGTTTGGAAGACAAATAATTATGTATAATCAGAATTTGTATTTTAAGTATTTCCGGTTGTTAATTTTTCCGGAAACTTTTTTAAAATGTTTGTATTTTTGTTTGTATTTTGTTGTTATTCCGGATTGTTTCCGGAAAATGCACATTAAAAGGTTTCCGGAAGATACATATTATTATAAAATGTTTCCGGGAATGCATATGAAAAAAGTTTTCCGGAAAATAAAAAAAATCAGAATATTATGTATTTATTTGGATTTGTTAAAGCTTCTGGAAAATTTTAAAAACCGGAAATAAATACAGAATTAACAGGAAAACACATTTTATATTTCCGTTCTTTTGTATTTTCTTCCGGAATAAATAAATTAATTTAGATTACTTTTATCTCTTTCAGTTTTCACTTCAAAAATCACCTTTAACTTCACCTAAAAATTTCACAAATTTTTCTTCCCATAATAACTCGTCAATATCAAGAATGGGAAAGATTAATCGCCGAAAGACTTCAATGCCTGTATTTAATTACAAAAATTCCAATTATATAAGTAGAGAGACTAGCAATTTAACAACAGAAAATGAAAGGGGAAGAGAGGGATTTTTAGAGAATGAACAACAACAGCACCATGCGCTGCCTGATTTAAGTGAGTAAACGATACTATAATTCTCCTTGACCGGAAAATACAAATGGAAAAATACATTTTCAGACTCTAATTTTAATAGTTTCCGGAAAATTATTTAGAATTTTCCGGAAAATTACAGAATAACACAATACATATAATTCTGATTTTTCTTTGCCGGAAGAATTTAAATCATTCCGGAAAAAATACAAATATTCTCCTTAACCGGAAAATACAATTGGGAAAATACATATTCTGATTTTTAATTTTAATTGTTTCCGGAAAATTATTTAAAAAATATTCCCGGAAAAATAAGGAATAACACAATAGAATTTTGATTTTTCTTTTCCGGAACAATTTAAATCGTTCCGTAAAAATACAAATATTAAAGCAAAAACACATTGTGATTATTAATTATAAATATTTCCGGAAACAATTTTGAATTCTCTTTTCCGGAAAAAATAGTTCCGAAAAGAAATACAAATAAAATTCCGGAAGCATACAAATAAAATACAAATACTATTCTGATTTTTATTTTTAATAATTTCTGGAAAATACATGAGAATTCTGATTTATTTTTTCCGGAAACAGAAGAGGAGACAGTTGTGGGATTCTGGGGGAAATTCTGATTTATATATTTCCGGAAGAATTAAATAAATAAAAATACTGTATTTTTAATGTATTTTTGATAGGCGATCCTTGCTTCCGTCGCTACATAAATAGGTGAATTTTTGGAAATCTTTTTATTTTTTCGATTTTTAATTTATTTCCCCAGTATAATAATCAATGCCCAACCCTATGAACGCCGTTCCAGTATTTCTTTGGTTAATTGTAAAATTCAATGTCTTCGTTCACAAGTTGGCCATTATACTTGCCGGTCTTTTGTCTATGACAATATTAATCAAGTGTGCGACCTCTTTGCCCACGTTGGAGATTTGGCACCGGCAAGGTGGTTGCTGTAAAAGTGTTTTATAAATGAGAGGGAGAGGATTTTGATGGAAGGAAGACTAATTCACCTTAAACCCCTTACCCATTTATGAGGGAATTCCATTGAGAAGGAGATTCCCAAGAAGGAGCTAGGGAGAGTTCGTCTATGCCCAACAATGCTTTTTAGGCTATTCCCCGAACCAGATCCTCTACATACTATTCACCATCCCCGTTCCTCACAAAAAGTAAAAATCGAGGAATGTCAGGAACTCTTGGCCTTCTAGGAGGAAGCCCTATACCAATATCCTGCTTCGGCTCCGGATATGAGCCCCAACTTTGAATAGGGTCAAAGCTTCTCCACCCAGTGGCCAGTCAATGCTTAGAAATGTACACTCAAAGGAGAGATCTAAGTTGACATTATGTGACACACATTATGTGATAATACACACTAAATTTTAAATAACTTCCCATCCAAATTAAAAGATTGCTCCGCTTCCAAACCCGCGATTATTTCGAACCCACATCAGCTATCCATTGCTTTTCATCAACTTTTGTTTCATTGACTGGAACGTCTTTTGAACACAAACAAATACAAGTACCTGCAGCTACTGTGCCGATAACTTTGTTTGAATTTAATTCGCTCCCTACAAGAGGGCTTGGATGGCCTTTTACTTCTACTGATACTCCAACTGTGGTGAGTGAGTAACGGAAGAGGCCAAATAGGCGCCGATCCACAGGGAGCCAGCCAACTGAAGCCATCCAGCTTTGATCGGCCACAACTTTTTCATGCTTGGTCCAATCCGAATGAATCTTATATCATTCGAAAGCCCTTGAAAAGCGCTATCTTTTTTCTAATTGGAAGGATCAAGTCTGATCACTCACTAAAAAGTTATACCCTGATAAATGTGAAAAACACCTAATAATTGCACTTATTACGGCATAACTTTTTAGTGAGTGATCAGATTTGATCCATCCAAAGAGAAAAAAGATAGCGCTAATCAATAGCTTTCGAATGGTATATGACTCGTTCGGATCAGACCAAACAGAGAGAAGTTATGGCCTATCAAAGCTGCCTGGTTGGCGCTCAGCTGGGGTTCCTTTTGTAAGCCACGGGTCCCTTCTGTGAGGCTATTCAAAGACGATTTTTTTTATTTTTACTAGACCTCATCCTCAATAAAATCAAAAAACAATATAACAACAACATTAAATAACACCTCCAAATTATTAACCGAAAAGGCCCCTAGAAATGACAAATTAGAGAATAACCAAGAAAAGGAAGAAGACATGCTGTTGGAATTATTTACGCCTGAAAAGGAGCAGAAAGAGGGAAAACAAAATTTAAATAAGAATGGGGGTGGAAGATGCTCGAATGATCAGGGTATATTGGGAAAGATGTGTCTATAAAATAGAGAGTTCATTGGGGTTCGAACCAAGATCCGGACTCGTATTCGAAATCCGAACTCGAAGTACTATATTCGAAATTCGGTGTCGATACCCTATTTTACTTTAAATTAGGGTAGCACCCCTAGTCTTCGGGGGCGGGAATGTCGGGTTTCGGGGTTTGACGGGGTAGAGCCTTCGGAGTTCGGGTCGGGGTTTTGACAAGAAAAATAGTCGGGGTTGGGGGTGCTGCTCTACTTTAACTACAGTCGGACCTCGTTTTTATGTACCCAATGTGAATTTAAGATACCTATCAGGGCTGGAGAATTTTGAATTTTTTTCTAAAAAGCGGAAGGCGGCACGCGGAAGCGGATCCAGCCCTGATACCTATACTTTCTAAATTTAATTTTAAATAAAGCTGTGCATTTTCTCCGAACAAATGGGTTTGAATTATTCGGAGAGGACCTTCAAAAAATTATTTTACCCACTGAACAACAGTGTATAGAACAATGTTCCCAACAAGAAAACTGTAATTCATTAGAATTTACTGTTGCTACAGGAGAGTGTGTGCTCTCTTCGGAAACGGCTGTTCCTTTGGGGAATGGACAACTTAGACAGAAAATGGGGACTGATTATTTGGAAAGAGTTTGTGTTGATCTACTATTGGATGGGTAATTTATATTGAAATTTTTTTGAATATTGGCAACACCAAAAATTTTTTAAAAATATTTCAAATCTCAAAAATCCGCAAATTTTAAAATACCGAAAATCCGCGAATTTCATAATGTCGAAACCCCACAAAAATGTCAAAATGTCGAAAATACCAAAAAAAAGGTCGAAATGTCAAAATTTCACAAAAAATGTCAAAATGCCAAAAATATTTCAAAATGTCAAAAAATTTAAAAATGAATTAAAAACAGATATTTTAAGTGATTGCCCACATGCAATTTACAGAAGATTTCCACAAATGATATTAGTTGGGTTTGCGGAAACCGTTGTTGATACACCTACTTTACAGCATTGTTTGGATAATTGCTTAAAAAGTTTTTTTTTCGACTGAATTATAGTATACACTTTATAATTTACAAGGTCAAAAGCTTTATGGTTTTCGCTGTTCTAGTGGAATGTTTTATTTTGAGGAACCCAAATTAAATTGTATATTAAACACTGAGGTGCTAATGAACTATTTTTTTTTAATTTTTGAATATTAAAAGGATCGCAAAACTCAACCAGAACTTTTTATAATAGAAACTTCTGATTTGGTTGATTATTTTGAGACAGGTAGGTTTAAGGAGGCTATTAGGGGGAGAAGGGAGAACATGGTCTGCTTTTTCCGTATAAATTTTGAACGGGTAGAGATTTTTAAAACCTTTTGGTATCATTCGAAAGGGGAGAAAATTAGCTATTAAATAAAATAAAAATTGTAATCATTAATCATCCAACCACTAAGTTATGATCAAAGATCTAACAAAAACAAACAAAAAATAGTTTTTTGGCCATAACTTTGTTATTAAATATCCAAAAATTGAATTTTTTATTTTATTTTATAGCAAATTTTCTGCTCTATCGAATGGTACCAAAAGCATAGAAAAAGGTCTATCCGTTCGAAAGTTATCGAGAATGGCGCGGAGGATGTTCATCCCCTCATAGCCCCTATTTATTGTTGCAATAATTAATTTAAAACATTTTTTAAATTTAAAACAAAGATTGTTCCGGTTTACCACCTCAAAAACCTACTACAACAACAAAAACATTAACTAATAATTTAAACTTAACCAATATAAATGAGGATGATGATTATGAAAATCGTGAATTTGATGGTGAAGAGGATGAAATGAAAATTACTTTAGGGGAAAATGGCCTAAATGAGGGGAAGATTAGAAGAAGAGGTAAAAGGGGATATTTTAGGGATTAAAAGAGTGAAAAATTAATTAAAAAAAATTTTTTTAATTAAAGATTTTGTGGAGAGGCAAGCAGCAACAGACCACGCGTCCCTCGGCTGGACTCAATGGACAAAATGTAGAGTTCCGAATAATCAAGGGAATATAGGGGTCCAGGCTAGGTAGAAAAAAATTATTTCTAATCGAGGAAAAAGTTTTTTAATTAAAAAAGGTGGCGGGTGTGTACAGGCAACCGGGTCTGTGGAAGAGAACAACGCCAATGTTTACTATCAACTACCAAAAGATTTAAACAAAAAGGAGAAACACAAACAAAAATAAAAAGAAAATTAATAAACACAAAACATACATTAGCAACAATATTTCCCTTTAATAAATTTGGGAAAAACACAAAACAAACAAAAACACAGCAACACAAAACACAACAAAGAGGGGAGGGAATAATAGAAACAAAGAGAGAAACAAACAAAATACAAAAACAACAAGAAAAATATAAACAACAACAGAAACATTAATAAAACATCAATAAAAACATCAGAAACAATTAGAGAAAACAAAACACAAAAACATCAACAACAAAAACAAGAAGAAACACAACAGCAAAAACATCGAAAACAACAAAATATAAGCAAAAACATCAATAAAAACAATACAAAAACATTGATAAAAACATAAGCAAAAACATCAACAACAATATTAATAGAAACATCAACAAAAACAAATAGAAATCAGAAAACAGCCACAACAACACCAAAACATAAACAAATAGAAAAACCAGAATTAATTTCCAACAATCAGAATTTTTATTAGACCAGAATTTAAAGTTTAAATTAAAATCAGAAAACAAAGTTTTAATTAAACCAGAACTTCCGGAAAATAAAAATAAACTTTCCGGAAACTATATTAATATTTTAAATCAGAATTTGAAAAACTTAAAACTTGAATTAAAATCAGAATTATTTTTTCCATTTTCCTCCTTCCCTTACCAAGTTTTATTTCTTAATAAATTGTTATCGTATTTCTTGTGATTTTTATTTAAGCAAAAATAAAAAAAAATAAAATTTTTAAAATAATTAATTTGGAAAATGTACAATAGCTTCTGGTCGCCCTCTCCTACGAAGAACTACTATATCTATAAATTTTTAAATTAAAAATTAAGTTTGTTCAGAATAAATACAAACCCTCGGCATCTGAAGGTTCCTCTTCTCTATAGTATTTGTCGTTGTATGGCCAGCCTTGCCTAGACAATTAATATAAATATAGTATTTAAGCTTAATCTTAAAAACCTACAGAAAAATATAATTTCCGTGAAATATATTAATATTCCGGAAAAATAATCTTTCCGAAAAATATAATTTTCCGAAAAAAATTCCGGAACATATATGTAAATGAAAGAAGCCTCTCCAGAAATAATTGAAAAATTCCGGAAGATATTATTAATATTCCGGAAAATAAACTTCAATTTCCGGAAGATAAGAAAATCCGGAAAAATAATATAGACATTCCGGAAAATTAAGGAAATTTCCGGAAAATTAATTACTCTATTGAGATTCCGGAAAAATAAAAGAAACTTTCTGGAAAATAAATTAAATATCCGGAAACTTAAGTTTTACTTTATTTGTTCAAGAAGAAAGTTTTTGGCAGAGTCGTTCTCATCAATTTCTTCACTATTTTGCCCTTCATTAATTCGAAAGTCTTTTTCTTCTTTTATTTCTTCTTTATTATAAACCTCGTATTTCGGTCCATTCTCCCAAGTTTTAGAACTTAATTGTTTATTTTTTAATTGTTGCTTCAAGGGCCCATCAATTTCTCCCTTAAAAGATTAATTTGAAAGAGTAAATCAGTCAGACCTTATTTGTAAGTATCCCCTTGGGTCGAAAAAATCATACCTTATAATGAGTATACCTTAAATAGAAGGTATTGATGGGGGAATACCTCCACCCAGTGGGCATCCCAATTTTAAGTAAGCGTATCTTAAACGGAGGTGTTTCTTATAGTGAGGTATCTTATAATGAAGTTGTACCTTATAATGGGGTGTACCTTAAATAGAAGGTATAGGGAAAGGGCCAGCACCAGTGGCCAGCCAACTAGTTCAAAACTGTATTTTAAATAAAAGGTAATTTATAAAGACGGTATCTTATATTGAGGGTCTCTTATAAAGAGGGTCTCTTATAGTGAGGGTATCTTATAATGAGGATATCTTAAATAGAAGGTATCTTATAGTGAGGGTCTCTTATAAGAGGGTCTCTTATAGTGAGGGTCTCTTATAAGAGGGTCTCTTATAGTGAGGGTCTCTTATAAAGAGGGTCTCTTATAAAAATAATTCTTTTTATCCCACATTTTTATTCTCAACAATTCTAGTTGATTTATTCACTAAAAATGTTGTTGCTGATAATAAACTTATAGTTGATGTTTTTGTTGTTGTTGTAGAGGCTGTAGTGGTGGTTATAGGCGTTGTTTTAGTCAAGTCTTGTTCAAAACTCCCAATAAATGTTTTTGATTTATTCTCCTCCAAAACATCCTCTGTTGGGGCAACATTTGAGTGCAAAACATGTTTTGGTGTTTCTGCTGAATTTTTGTTTGTTTGTTCGTTGTCTTTATAGAAAAAGTTTTCGCAACAAACAGAAGTTTCTGAAATTACGCCTGTTTCAGAAAAACAAAACATTTGGGCCTGAAATAAACGGGAATATAATTGTGTTTATTTTTAGTATTAGTACAAGTTCCAGAAAAATATATTTCATTTCCGGAAAAATATATTTCATTTCCGGTATAAAATTTCCTTTCCGGAAAAATATATTTCATTTCCGGTTGCTTTCCGAAATATTATTTTTTATATATGCTCTTCTATTCCGGAAACATAGAACAAAATTAATTTCCGGAAATCTATCGGAGAATAGAATAAAAATTTCCGGAAAAATATTATTGCACTTTCCGGTTACTTTCCGAAAACATAAAAAACAAAATAAAATTTTCCGGAAATATATACATTAATTTCCGGTTACCTTCCGGAAAAATATGAGTACAAAATAGAGTTCCGTAAATTTTTCCGGAAAAATACATACTTTCCGAAATAGATAAACTTCAAGTAATCGTAATATTTTCCGGAAATGATTTCCGGAAATGCTGCAAAATAAAATAAATTATATGTATACATTAGGGCATTTTCCTGCCCCATCACAGTACATAACATCACCAGCAGAATCAAGCACTGCCAAAGCATCGTCAGGGCATTCGTCTCTTTCGTCTTCAGATTTCTTAACCTCTTTATTTAATTTTGAATTAATTAATTCATCATTCCCATCAGTTGGACAACATTGATAATTAAATCCGGAAAAGAAGCATGAGTAGTTTGGCCCACAAATGGCTTCAGATGACCAACCTTTTTTTCAAAAATTAATAAGGTATGTATTACATTAAGTCAGAGAGAAAAGGTATCGCTAAAGAGCCCCCAAATCAAAACAAAACTCAAAAAGAAATCAGAACAAATATCAGAACAGCCCAGAAAAAATCGGAACAGAGTCAGAACAAAATCAGAAGAAATCGGAACAAATCAGAACATATCAGAATAAAAATTCATAACACAAATCAGAAGAAAAATCAGAAGAAAAATCAGAAGAAAAATCAGAAGAAAAAATCAGAACAGAAAATTAGAACGAAAATCAGAAGATAATCAGAACAATCCAGAAAAAAGCAGAACAGAGACAGAATCAGAAGAAATTTGAACAAATCAGAACAGAAAATCGAAACAAAAATTCAGAAAAAATCAGAACAAAAAATCAGAACATGTATCAGAAGATAATCAAAACAAAATCAGAACAAAGTCAGTACAAAATCAGAAGAAATCGGTACAAATCAGAACAAACCATAACGAAAAATCAGAACAGATTGGGGTTATAGTAAGGTTCAACAGTAATAAACAAACCAGGCAGGCATTGAATAATTTCCCCACTGTCTATATCCCTTTTAGGCTCTCCATTGTTTGGACAGTTGAATACACTATTCTCCACAATCTCCGCAATAGAAAAATAAAAAATACAAAAATAAAAAATAATTATTTTCAACATTGTTTAAGCAATCATTTGGGGAGAAAAAAATTTTTTTATCGAAAAAATGCCAAAAATAATTTTTATAAAAATTGCTGCGAAACTAACCACTGGTTTTTAACGTTAGAAGTAGTTGAAAGAAAAAAGCTTAAAATTTGGGTCATGCAGGGGATGAGAGAAAAAAAAATTTGATTGTTAGTGTTAATCAATTCGATTTCTTCCGCCGCATTAACTTGAAGAAGTTTTAAAAATTATTCTGATAGAATAAAAATCAGAATAAGAATCAGAATTTTAATTTCAAGTTTGTTAACAAGGAGAAAACAAGGGAATAGAAGAACTTGAGAGACAAGTAAATAAACTTTCCGGAAAGAATAGAACAAAAAATACATACCGGAAACTTGCCGGAACAAAACTTAAATAGATTCCGGAAACAAAGATGAATAACGAAAGGGAAAACTTTCCGGAAAACTTAAAAATACATTAAATACATTAAACTTTCCGGAAACTTGATAGAAATATACATGGGTAAAATATGACGAATTAAATTCTTTTCGGAAAAGTAAAATTAAATAAAATACAACAAACTTTCCGGAAAACTTAAAAATACATTAAATACATTAAACTTTCCGGAAACTTAATTTTGAATAAAATAAAATACAAATAAAAACAAAAATACAGAAGCTTTATACATTAAATAAATATAAATAATAGATTTATACAGAAATACATAAACACATTCGGTCATTATTTGGAGGCACTTTTACATTAAAATTTTTAAAAATTAATTAAAATTATTTTTTATAAATTTATTTTCCTCAATGTTTCCTTGAATAATCTTTGTCAACAAATTTAAATTCGCTATTATTAATTAATTTGTTCACAAATCTATTGGTATAAGATTGCTGCTCAATTCCCAACGTCTAAAATTTTAAGACATTAAGACTCGAGATTATATGTGTCAGTAAATTATTTTCCGGAATTTAATTATTTAAATTAGAGTTCGAACCGGATCCCTATCCGGATTTCCGGATCCGGTAGTCCGGAATTCGAGTATTTTGATAAAAACCGGATTTCCGTATCTTGATCCGGAAAATCCTGTCCGGTTAGAAAAAAAATTAAAAATCCGGAAACCGGATCCGGCATTTTTCAAATTTCGAACTCTTATTTAAATTAAGTTTTTCCGGAAAGATTGTTAGAGAAAATATAAATGAAATTGTATTTTATTTCCGGAATGTTTATATTTTCCTGAAAATTTTATATTTATTTTTCGAAAAAAATCTTATATTATTTTCAATTAAAAAACACACCTTAAGAATCATAATTATAATAGTCTGAGTCCAGTTATCTTCATTTATCATGCTCACGTCATATATTCCTTTATATATTTTTAAGGCTTCTTCTCTACATTCCTTTAGTTTTTCATTTTTAATCAAAACAGTTTTTCTAGTGTTAAAACGATGATATTTTTCCTCGTAAACATAAATCAAGTAAATTATTAAGGGCTTGTTTTGAACTTGTGCTAACAGTGAGTTTACATTCTCTAATTCTTCATCTAAAATTAATAATTTGCCGATGTATATTTTTATATTTTGTATTTTCTTGTATTTTTCTGTATTTCTTTTGTATTTTTATTCTTAAGTTTATTAACCGGATTTGTTCTGTATTTTCCGGAAAATATTTAAGTATTTTATAATTAAGTTTTTCCGGAAATTTTGTGTTTTCCGGAAAGTTTATATTTTCCGGAAACCGTGTATTTTTCCGGAAAATTTATATTTTCCGGAAACATTGTATTTTTCCTAAATTCTTTGTTTTTCCGGAAACTTTGTATTTTCCGGAAACATTGTATTTTTCCGGAAATTTTGTGTTTTTTCTGAAAGTTTATATTTTCCGGAATGTATATTTTTCCATAAAATCTATATTAACCTTTATCCGCCTTTATTTCCGAACTTGAAGCACCATCATCGCCATACGATAATCTCAATGCTGTATCCTCCTTTTCAAGTCTAAACATTTTTAACAATGATAACATTCTCAAATACCCAGAAATAACCCTATTCGCATCTATACTCACTTCCTCAGCCTCACTTCTAATTTTTTCCACAGATTTTTTAAATTCAATAATATCCCTCCATTTATAGTCTGCATAAGCACACCCTCTCAGATTTTTTTTAATTTTTCTTGTAGGGATATTTTTTGCCAAATTTAGGTAAACTTCGTTTGAAAGCTTCCCTAGTTGAGTAGCAACTCGTTGCATTAAGCTTCTTTCTTCAGTCGAATCGTTTTCTAAATAAATTTAGGACGTTTAGGCGCATGGACGTTTGGGCGCGCGTCTCAATATCGTCGAGTAGCTAAACCCTAAATTTCTATAAATTTCCTCAAATTTTTTTAACATCCCTGACTAACTCCTCCAAAAATTTCAGAATTTTTCATCAAATATTCTCCGAGTTATAGTCGATAAACCTCGAAAAATTAGTCATTTTTGGAGAATCAACACAGATTTGGCCATAATTTCTGAAATTCCAGTCCAAAAATTCTGAAATTTTTAGCAGACGTAGATAAACATATGAGGGTTATTATTCCAAAATTTTATCCTTCTAGATAGCCAATTCACAATTTTATAAGCTCGCGCCCTAACAGCACCATTCCCCTAACAACTCCACGCCCTAACGACCTCGCGCCATAACAGCCCAATCCGTACCTAAACTGCTTGATATTCTTCCCTCATTACTTTCAATACATCTTCCAATTAGCTTTTTAGCTTGAGTAATTTTATCTTCATAATTTTTTCTTAGGCTATCAATTTGCCCCAATTCGTGAAGTGTGTTGTTGTCTAGATAGCAGTTTTGAACTTGTCCTAAGAAATTTCTCTTTTCTTTGAGCCATTTTTTGAAACCTTTGTCGTATTTTGAGGATAAGGGTTCGACCTTTAAATATGTGAAGGGGATTACTACATACATAGGTACTCTCTTAATATGGCGTCTTTTTGCAATTTCCGGAAGAATATTATAATTTTCCGGAAATATGTGAGAACCAAATAAAGTTCCGGAAAAATATTGCAATTTCGGGAAAATAATAAGGCTACTTTCCGGAAATGTGTAAGAGCAGAATAAATTTTAGGAAATTTCCGGAAGAATAGTATAGACAACTTTCCGGTTAATAAAATGTAATACTACAACTTTCCGGAAAAGTTACGGAAATATAAAATACATCCGGAAATTTTCAAAAGTATATATACATTCCGGAGAATATAATACTTTCCGGAAAATACAATACTTTCCGGAAAATACAATACTTTCCGGAAAATACAATACTTTCCGGAAAATACAATACTTTCCGGACTCTCCCTACCTCTTCTCTATACACAGTCCTTTCATGTATAAAATCGCTAATTAAATCATCAATATATTCATTTTCTTCTTTACTAATCATAAATTCATCATTTTCCAAGAGATAATAAAGCTCTTTTTCAATTTTAATTTTAATATCGTTAATATTCCTCTCCATTTCAATTAACCTCCTCTCATCACTTTTGTACTCCTCTACCATCTTTTTTAGCACTTCAACAACACCATCTTTTTTAGGTACTAGCTGTTCAGTTAAATTTCGTTTCAAGGCGTGTAAAAAGTTGTAATACTCATCCAATTTTCTGGTATAAGGATCTTTCCCAAATTCTCCCAAATCTCTAACTAATTCAGTATAGCTGATAGTATATTCTGTAATATTATTTATAAGTAAATATACTCCTTTACAACATTCCGGAAATGATTAGAATATTCCGGAAACATTTTAAAATATTACAGAAACATTTCACGATTCTCCGGAAACATTTAAAACATTCCGGAAATACTTTACAACAATCCGGAAAAATTTTAAAAATTCAAGAAACCGTAAACCGTTCCGGAAAGAATTTGCACTTTCCGGAAACTATTTAGAATTTCCGGAAATGATTTATAACATTCCGGAAATTTATAATATTCCGGAAACATTACCATTTACACCTCTAGAAACATTTACAACTTTCCGGAAACAATTCTAACATTCCGGAATTTTATAACTTCTGAAACAAATACCTACCTATATAATTTTCCGGAAGTAATTTACAATATTCCGGAAATAATTTAAAATATTCCGGAAAACTTTTTAGAACTTGCAATTTACCATTTACTCTTAAGGACATTTCGGAAAAACACTTTATAAAAAATACTATAAAAAATACTAAACATACAACTCACCGCTTCTATTCCAAACTTCATCCGCTTCCTTAACCACCATCGCGCTTCCACTTCTACACCCTCTATTTAAATCAGTTACCAACGCTTTTATTTGCCTTAAAATTAGTTTTAATTAATTTTAGAATTAAAGGGTCACCCCAAAGGTCAACGTTTAGAAGGTCAACTCCCTAGCGATACGCTAAAGGCCAACCTCAAATATTTGGGAGGATAAATAAGGATTAAAGGGAAGTCCGATGGATCTGGCCGGGTTAAGCTGGATTTGCTGGGATTAAACGGATTAAGGAAATTCTGCAAGTGAAACTCTCAGCTAAGGTAAAAGGGAGCGTATCTTCGTAAAAATGCTTTCCGGAAAAATTGTATTTTCCGGAAAAAATGTATTTTTTCGTAAGAAAATACTTTCCGGAAAAATTGTGTTTTCCGGTATGAATTGTATTTTCTGTAAAACTTGTGTTTTCCGGAAAAAATGTATTTTTGGTAAAAAATACTTTCCGGAAAAATTGTGGTTTCCGGAAGAAACTTTTGGTAAAAAATACTTTCCGGAAAGTAACCGGAACTTTTTCCCCCTTTATCTTGAGTATTGTCTAAGCGGTCTTGAGTCTTCTGAGGGAGAAACCGCCTAGGTCGATTCCATTTTAAATTAATTTTTTAATTTTACTGTGGAGATTTTGATATAGCCGTGACAATGGAAGAAGATGTTTTGCTGAGTCGACTTCGATTATGTGGGGTAAACATTCCAGAAATTTGTAAATATTTTGGAAACAAAATAATCAAAATAAAGGAAAGAATAATGTTCAGTTGCATTTTTATCAAGAGAAATCTGCGTTATAGTCTAAACTCACTATAAAATAACCTCTATTTAAGATAAGGTTTCTAAAGGTGGAGGAGTCACTGTGTGGCAGATGTTGGGTCGGAATTCTGATTTCCGGAAAAAATTTTGATTTCAGATTTCCGAGTTCCGAGATAATTGACCATTGAATTGGTACTATTGGTTTAAGGTACTATAGCCTCTATCATTATAAAAGACAATTTTCAGCCTAAAAGGAGTATCTATTAGAGATCGAGCTGGGTCTAGACCAAGGCCTGGGGGTTCCCTGTACCCCAGAGTCCAGGCCCAGGCATTTTTTGACCTTCCTGGGTTTTTCCTGACTACAGGCCCAAGATCCGGTCCAGGTCAATAAATCAAACCCAGAGTCCAGGAATAGGCCCAGGCTTTTCTAAAATCTCTATCTCTAGTATCTATAGCGAGTCCGGCTCTATTAAAAAGGCAAATTTTAAAAAATCTACAAGAAAATTTTTTTAATAATAACAAGGCTTTAAAAAATTAAGTTAAGGCGGCTTTTTGATTAAATAAAAAATAGTTTAAGCATTTATAAAGGGGAATTTTATTTACAAAATAAAGTGCATCTTTATAAAAATGACGGGGTGACGTAAGGAGCTAAAACACAGAATTGTTAAAAAATTAATTATAGAATTTGTTTTAAAAACAAAAGTTTGCGGGTGGTCAGTCTAGGTTTGCTGTTGTAATCGAAAAATTCGAATTGCCCTCTACACTCCACTAGGGGAGGGCAGTTTCGGCGCGAGCTTATAAAACACTGGGGCAGTTAGGACATTGGGCTGTTAGGGAATGGGGTTGTTAGAGCGCAGGCTTATAAAACACTGAATTGACTATCTAGACGGATAAAATTTTGCAATAACTGCCCTCATATGTTCATCTACGTGCTCCAAAAATTTCAGAATTTTTGGACCAGAATTTCAGAAATTATGGCCAAAAATGTTTTAATTTTCCCACAAAATGACCAATTTTTCGAGGTTTATTGACATTGAAAATATTTGATGAAAAATTCTGAAATTTCTGGAGGAGTTAGTCAAGTATTTTAAAAAAAATTTGAGAAAATTTTCATGAATTTAGGTTTAGTCTAAGTGCCAGTTCTGAGTCACGCGCCAAAAATGTTAAGGCGCCAAGACAACCCCAACTGCTCCAATCACCTTCATAATTTAAGCATTTTACAAATTGCGAATTATTTACAACTCAAATTCCAGAAAACTTTCTTTCCGGAAACCTTTTTACAAATTCCTGAAAGCTATTTACGTTTTCCGGAAAACTTTTTACAAATTCCGGAAAACATTTTAGAAATTCCGGAAAATTTTTTACAAATTCCGGAAAACTTTTTACAAATTGTGAATCTATTACAAACCCAGAAAAACAAATTCTGAAACGGAAAAACATTAGACTTTTCTAAGGACTACACGTGCACTTTAACTGCTTTTTAAAATGCACTTAAAAAATTGGCTATAATAATTTTAATTGTCTATCGGTCATGTTTTTTAAATAAATAACATGTGAGAGTTTAAAGTAAAAGTGCAAGACTTTGTCTGGCAAAAAAAATTTTTTTTCGAAAATTTAAATTTCAAAATTTTGGAAATAAATTTAATTAAAAATAAAAATAAAAGAAATTTATTATTTAATTAAAAAATGCTTTTATATATTTTTAATGGCACTATGAATAAAATTAAAAAAGGCAAGAATTGTTGGGCAATAATTTTTAATAATTCCAAAAACATAAATAAAGAACAAATTTAAGGGAAAATAAAAGAAACATTTAGAATTCATTCCGGAAACATTTTACAAATTGTTAAAAACTTTAGAAAATTCCGGAAAATATTTTACAAATTCCTTACGGAAAACATTTACAATTTGTTAAAAACATTTTAAATTCTTAAAAACATTTTTAAATTCCGGAAAACATTTTACAAATTCAAAAAAACATTTTACAAATTCAGAAAAATGTTTTACAATTTCCGGAAAACATTTTAAGCATAAAAGCATAAATTGTAAGCCATATAATATAATTGGGGGAATGTTGTAATTAATTTATATTTAATAAGAGAACATTTTAATTTAATTTTAATAATGTATTTATAATCTAAACAATAATAATCTACAATAATAAGTGTGTTTTTTGTTGAATTGAGTTAATCACAAAATTAATAAAAATGCACCACAATATTAAAAACAAAAAAAATTAAAAGAATTTTTTCGGGAGTATACAACAATATTTTTCTTAATTTAAAAAAAATGCCATTTTTGTTGTTTAAAAAATTTAATATGGTCAGTTAATTTAAAACAAGTCCACAAGTTTGGTCTTCAAAAGTCATATGAACGTTAACCGAAATTACAACCGGAAAAGATTAATTATTAAATAAGTTTACAAATTCCGGAAAGCATTGTAAAAACATTTAATAAAATTTCCGGAAAACACAATTAATTTTAAAAATTCCGGAAAGCAATGTAAAAATATAAACTTTCCGGAAAAATTGTAAAAACATGTATTGTATTTTTGGAATTGTAAAAACAAAATAAAATTTCCGGAAAATACATTTTTAAAAATGTGTTTTAAAATGTTTTTAAACATCAAAATGTTTTTAAAAATGTTTTTTTACCAATCAATATGAACATGTTTTTAAAAAATTAATTTTTCTGGATTGTAATTTATGTTTTTATCAATGTTTCAGAGAATTGTAATTTTTAAAAACATTTTTTACAATTTCCGGAAAAACATTAATTTTTAAAATGTTTTCCGGAAAGAACTTCAAACTTGCGGACTTGTTTCAAACTAAAAGAAAACTCTATATATTTAATATATAAGTAAAAATTCCAAAATTATAGAAAAAAATAAAATTAATTTAATAATTATTTCAATCCCTTTCTAATAATGCTGCAACAAAGCGTTCTCTCTGCTCTAAATTACCTGTAACTAATTTAAGTTGCTTTAAAAGTGTATCTGCCTTAATTTGTTCCAATACTTGTAAAAATTCTTTTCCATTAGAATATTCCATTAATTGTTCAAAAAAATATTCAAAACGAGTTCTTTTAGAATAATCCATTGAAGGCTTCTCTTTTAAATTTATTTCTCTTCTTATTAAAATTGAAGTTTCAGCCAAATGTTCATCTACCCATTTACACCCTTTTTCTAACTCGTCTATTGTAAATGAAGACAAATTTGTTGTTGTATTAGAACAAGCAGATAAATAATTTTTAGCCATCTCCATTTTAATTGATTGTACACAGAGTAAATTGTAAAAATAATTTCGAGTATTTTGCCAAGCTACTTCGTCCTAGAAAAAAAAATTTTTTGATTAAATGCTTATTTAAAAAATGTTAAAATAAATTACAAATTCCGGAAAGGGTTTGTTTTGAATGTTTCCGGAATTTTAATAGATGTTTTTACAAATTCCGGAAATATAGGAAAAACACTTAATAAATTTCCGGAAAATATTATTATTTTTACACTTTCCGAACAACATTGTAAAAACATTAAGTACAATTCCGGAAAAACATTATATAAGTAAAATGTTTTCCGGAAAACATTATTTTTAAAATGTTTGCTGGAAATTGTAAAACATGTTTTTAAACATGTTTTTCCGGAAAATTGTAATTTATGTTTTTTTCTCTCTCTTACATGAATAGCCCCTTTAGCAAGCATTCTAGCAGTAGTATCATGCAAATCAGCAAATTTAACTGCAGCAGCTCTACATACAGGTAAAAGTTTTTCTTTACGTTTTTCATATTCTTGTAGCAATTCTTTTTTCTTATCTTCATTTTTATTATTTTTGACCAATTCTTCTTCCAATTTTTTCGTTTTTTCATCACATTTTCCAAGTAATACACACAAATCTTTCTCTCTAAATTTTATTTCAACTATCCCATTTGCTTCTAAAACACCTCCACGGCTATTAGAATCAGCTAACATTGTTATACATGTTGGATTTATTTGTGTATCTAATACTGCCCAAGCCCCACCACGAAGTTCGCCAAATGGAGGTAAATAAATTATTACTGGTTGGGTATATGTTTGTAAAGCATCAACTATCCAAGCACCAAATTTTAGTACCATTTCAAACATATCTAGAGAAGAAAAAATAAATTGTAATTAAAAAATAATTTCCGGAAAACATTTTAATAATAGGTATATTTTTCCGGAAAACATTTCAGTCCGGAAGGAACGAACTGAACATTTTCCGGAAAACATTAATAAAAACTTAAATTACAATTTCCGGAAAAAATAATTCTTAATACGGAAAAATACATTTCAGAAAAACAATCCGGAAATTAATATATGTACAATCAAGAAAATATACCTATTCAGAAATAATTATAGTAGTTTCCGGAAATGACTTTACGGAAGTATATCTATAGAAAATAAACACTTTTCCGGAAGTTGTAGTGATTAAATAATTAATAAAAAAAATTAAGTTTTTAACTTAAGTTTTCGTATTATTATTAATTTACCCACCCTTTTGTCCACCACTAAATCCTCGAATATTTGCTAATATAATTAAAGGAAGTCCTTCATGATTGAAATCGTTAATTGCTTCTGCTGTCTAAAAAATAAAAGTAATTTTACATGATACTTATTTAGCCGTAAATAGGCAAAGAAATTTTTTATAAGGTGATCAGTAGTAGGATACACAGAGATAAAACGATGAGGCCTTGCCTCTCATCCCACCTCATTAGTTTCCGGAAAAAATTCCCGGAAAGCTTAAAAAGATTTTCCGGAGAAAATTTTCCGGAAGAGCTGAAAAATGAGGTGGGATGAGCAAAATGAGGCAAGCATTAGTTTCCGAAAAAAATTCCCGGAAAGCTTAAAAAGATTTTCCGTAAGACCGGAAAAATGAGGTAACGTGTCCTAGGGTGCCCAGAGAGCAACATGCCCCAAAGAAAAATTCTTTTGATCACCTTAAACGCCGAATCTGTATGCCAAACTTGACCAGCTTGCAGCACACATTTAGCCTGAGAATCTTGCGTAGCTGGATCGGCAGGAATTTCACATTCCACCGTTCGTGTTTCTACAGCCAAAACACCAACAGCAAGTCCTCTTAAACGTGCCCTCCCAGCAATTATTGTTTTAGCCCATCCACTCATAATTTCATCAAATGTTCCTTTATCAAAAAGACCCCCACCATCTGGGGGATCTAACATTAAACGTGGATCATAAGCACTTTTTGTTGGCTGGGTATGAACCATTCTTGCTTTGTCATCTTTTAACATTGATAGAGGGGGTAATATTAATTGTGTTGTTGGAGAATTATAGCGTTGTTGTAATAATAGCGTTGTTGTTGAGGGAGGAGGAGGAAGATAAGTTATCCAATGAAGAATTTTTTTTATTCCATCCATATCATCATGGGCGACAGAATGTGTTACACCGTTATGATACATTATCTATTAAAAAAAAGTTTTCCGGAAAGAAATAAATATTATTAAAATTAAGTTTCCGGAAAAATATTATTAAACTTAAGTTTCCGGAAAAATATTATTAAACTTAAGTTTCCGGAAAATTATAAATATTATTATTAAACTTAGGTTTCCGGAAAACTAGAAAATAATTTAGAATTGTAAATGTTTCCAGAAGATTGTAGGTGTTTGATGTAAACTTAAGTTTCCGGAAATACTTAAGTTTGTAAATGTTTCCGGAAATTGTAGACTATATTTCAGGAAAAACTTAAGTCTGTTTAAGTTACCAGAAATGTTTCCGGAAAAGTTGTAGAGGTTAATATATTAAACTTAAGTTTCCGGAAATTATAAATGTATTAGTAAACTTAAGTTTCCGGAAAAAATAAATATTATTACACTAAGTTTCCGGAAAATTATAAAGGTTTACATAAACTTAGTTTCCGGATAAACTTAGTTTCCGGAAAATATTTTTACAGAACTTAAGTTTCCGGAAAATTATTATTATTAAACTTAAGTTTCCGGAAAATACTTTAAAGAATTGTAATTTTTCCGGAAACTTGTAAAAGTTAATATAAAGTTCCGGAAGGTAGTATAAAATTGTAAAAGACTTTAAAACAAAATTTTTCTACTTGTGGTCCACCAAGTTGATTATTTGATGTATACACTTCTCTACCCAAAACAGAATTTAATGCAGCTGCACCAGTAAGAATTATGTGAGAATTTTCAACTTGACAAATGCGATGAGAAAGACGAGCAACATAAGCTCCAATACCAACTGCACGGCCAGAAACCTGATTATATTTTAAATGTTTTGGGAAAATTTTAAATTTTATTAAAGTTTCCGGAAATGTTTTAGTAAAATTGTAAATGTTTCCCGGAATTGTAAATATAATGTTTTCCGGAATTTAATAAATGTTTTCGAGAATATGTTTTGAAGAAAAGTTATTTAATGTTTTTGCAATGTCTTTCCGGAAATTGTAATAATAACAATGTTTTCTGAAAATGTAAAAAAATGATTTTTCAAAATTGTTATAGAATTGTAATGTTTCCGGAAAATGTTTCTAAAACATTTGGATGTGTTTTTATATTTCAGGAGAGTTTAAATTTTATTAAGTTTTCCGGAAAATGTTTTGTAAAATGTTTTAGTAGAATTATAAAAATTTCCGGAATTGTAAAAGAACTGTAAAAGTTTCCGGAAAATATTTATTGAACCTTTGGAGTTATTTCCCCGTTTCCGGAAAGGTTTAGAATTTATTAAAGTTTTCCGGAAAATGTTTTAGTAGAATTGTAAATGCTTCCGTAAAATTGTATACACAAAAAATATTTCCGGAAAGATATAAAAGTTTATAAAGTTTACCAAGCAATATGTTGGAACTTTGCGATATGCAGCACTTGTTTCAGCTGCAATTAAACCAGAGCCGACCAAGTTTTCAACACCAATATCTCCCTCTTTTCCAATAATTGCGTCAATTCGTCTGTTGCCGTTGTTTAAAAGAGTTGATTCAATCTGAAAAATTTTTTTGGAATTAAAAAAATTTTTCCGGAAAATTTTTTTAATTTTTCCGTAAAAAATTTTTAAAATTTTTCCGGAAAAAAATTTTCAGGAAATTGTTCTGAAAATTTTTTTAGAATTTTTTAAAGGGGAAGCACCTGTGAAAAAATTTCAGAATTTTCAACTTTAGGGTCCAAAGTTAAATATTTAAATCCATCTTCAGGTCTATCATCATCATTCCATACAATATTTAAATGATTTTTTATATCTGAAGCAAATCCAATTCTTGCACCAGAATTAGCAGCAATATAAACACGAGGCATTTTATTTATACGGCTATATTCACTTGCCTGAAAAAATTTAAAAAATAATAATTTTGTAATTATAAGAGGTTGTTTGAATCATTATTAATGTTTCCGGAAAATTGAAAATCTCTTTTATAGAATTGTTAAGGTTTCAGGAAAATGTTTAAAAATAGAATTGTAAATGTTTCAGGTTTATGGGAAATATTTTAGAATAATTCTAAACGCTTTCGAAAAATTGTAGAAGTTTATTGTGTGTATTAAACTTAAGTTTCCGGAAAAATTTAATAAAATTGTAAATGTTTCCGAAAAACTATAAAAGTTAAATAGGTATATCACATTTAAATTTTCCGAAAAGATATTAGTATAATTTCAAATGCTCCGAAAATTGTAGATAGTTGTTATTAAACTTAAGTTTCCGGAAAATATTTTTATAATAATTGTAAATGTTTCCGGAAAATTGTAAATGTCTGACATTAAAATTGTTTCCAGAAAATAATTTTGTAAATGTTTCCGGAAAAGTTAGAGAGGTTTATTATATCAAACTTAAGTTTCCGAAAACTTTTTTATCTAATTGCGAATGTTTCCGGAAATTGTAAAAGTTAAATTTACTATGTATACTTAAGTTTTCCGGAAAACAATATAATAGAATAGTAAATGTTTCCGGAAAGTTGGAGACGTTTATTATATTAAACTTAAGTTTCCGGAAAATTTATAAGTTCAATATATCAAATTTAAGTTTCCGGAAAGCAATATAATAGAATTGTAAAAGTTTCCGGAAAATTTTACTGTTTTATTACTTGAGTTTTCCGGAAAATATTTTAATGAAGAAATACACTTTTACAATAAATTAAAATTCACTTTTTGATATAACCGATGTTCTCTCATAGAAAAAGAACCCATTTGAAAAGTAATATCATTTGAAATTAAAACAATTGAACGGCCATGAGAATAATCTGGTGTCCAAATTTGCATTTCCCAAGCAATCATTCCACGGTCATTACAGCCAGAAGACATTCTTCGATTTAATTCTTCCTCACTTCGAATAATATTTAATTGAGCATTTGGATCGTCCGAGGTTAAAATCATTTCGAAAACTTTAAAAACAAGAAAATTTAATTTTAATTTATTAGGGGTAATCGGTGTTTGGAAGTACAATCAAATATTTAAAATAATGGATACCCTTCCGGAAAAGGAAATAAGCATTTTCTTTAAGAAAAGTGCTTCTACCAATATTTTAAAATGAAATTTCTGATATTTTTCGGAATATGTATGTCAGTTACGTTCGTTCTCGTTTGTGATTGTTTTTCCTGAAAATTAAGATGTTTTTCCGGAACACAAACTGTTATTTTTCTCGTTCCTGAAAATAATCATTTTTCCGGAAAATAAATATTGTGATGTTTTCCGGAAAATACTAGTAGTTTTGATTTGAGTTCATTTGTTATGGTTGTTTCACTGGAAAGAACTATTTGTTTTCCAGAGAACAAATATCTATGTTTTTCCGGAAACTAAATTTCCGGAAAATAAATAAATTGTTTTCCGGACATAAATTTTGATTAATTTCAAAAACAAATATCTCCCCTAAAACACACACCTTTAGCCAATTTTCGAACATCAGAATTATTAATAGCAAGTTGTTGTTCACTAGGCAACATTTCAAATGCCCTATAAAAATTAACAAAATTTTCAAAAAATATCAGAAAAAATTTTTAAAAAAAATTTCAAAAAATTTTCAAAAAAAATTCAAAAAATTTTCAAAAAAAATTTCAAAAAAATTTCAAAAAAAATTTTCAAAAAAAATTTTCAAAAAAAATTTTTTTCTTACGCAGAATAAGATTTAGGATCAGAACGTTTAAAAAATGTCCATTCATCAAAAACAGCCTTTCCAAACATTATAGGCATATCATAAACATAAGTTGTTCCCAATTTATTTGCCTGATATCTTTTTTTCTGTACATTAACTTGTTGTATTGTGTGATGTGGAGTTGCTGAACTTTTTCCTGCTAAACGTGCATGACCTCCACTTTCTATTGGAATTAATTTTCTGTCCTCATTTATCTAAAAAAATGAGAGTGAAAAATGAGCATATGGAAAAATTCTGATGTTTCAGGCAAAAATTCTGAAAGTTCCGGAAAAAATTCTAAAGTTCCGGAAAAAATTCTGATATTTCCGGAAAAGTTTGGTGTTTCCGGAATAAATTCTGAAAGTTCCGGAAAAAATTCTGAAAATTCCGGAATAAATTCTGATATTTCCGGAAAAAATTCTGATGTTTCCGAGAAAAATTCTGAAAGTTCCGGAAAGGATTCTGATGTTTCCAGAATAAATTCTGAAAGTTCCGGAAAAAATTCTAAAAATTCCGGAATACATTCTGATATTTCTGGAAAAAATTCTGATGTTTCCGAGAAAAATTCTGAAAGTTCCGGAAAGGATTCTGATGTTTCCGGAATAAATTCTGATATTTCCGGAATAAATTCTGAAAGTTCCGGAAAAAATTCTGAAAATTCCGGGATAAATTCTGATATTTCCGGAAAAAATTCTGAATTCTGATACTTCAGTAAAATAAAGGTTAGTTGTGGAAAACTAATAGAAAATAATTAATAAGTAATTTCCGGAAAATAATAAATTCCGGAAAAAGTATAAAATATTAATTTACCCGATAAACACAGATTTCCGGAATTGCACCAGTTTCATTCATATAAACAATTCTGATAGTTTCAAATTGTTGTTGTGATTCTGTAATGTTGTTAGAATTTGTGTTAATTGTTGAAGGACGTAATTGTTCATAATTCACTTCAACTTCTATAATTCAAAAAAAAATAAAAATTAAATTATGCTTAAAAATCGGAGCACTTTAAGATATGGAAATGGAAAAATCAGCCCTTATAATAAGAGGTATTTTAAAATAGAAGGACTCTGTTGCTATTAAACAACTCCCCACAATGGAATTTCCGGAAAACATTATTTTTAAAAACATTTATTCAAGAAAGATTGTAAAAAAGAAATAATAATTCCAAAAAACAAAAACACATTTACACAACTTCCGGAAAACATTATTTTAATGTTTTTGCAGCCTTCCGGAATTAATGTTTTTAAAAATGTTTCCGGAAATTGTGCAAATGTTTTTTTATGTTTCTTAAACGTTATAGAAACATTAAATAATATAATTCCGGAAAACATATCATTCCTGAAAACACAAATTAAATTTCCGGAAAACATTGTTAATTTTACAATTTTCAGAAAAATTGTAAAAACACTTAATACAACTTCGGAAAAATTATTATTTTTAAAAACATTTAATAATATTTCCGAAAAAAAGGAAAAACATTAAATACAATTCCGGAAAATATATTAGTAGGTATTCTTGAAGATATTTATTACAATTTCCGGAATGGACTGGCACAAAAGGGAGCGGCCATTAGAGCGCGGGCCTTTCCGGGAACATAAAAACATTAATAAAATTTCCGGAAAAAATTATTGTTGCTAAAAACATTTACCTGATAGAATTTCTAGACAACAATTTAACGGGAACCTATGTATAAGTAAGAGGTTCGTTGGTACAAAATTATAAAAAATTAAAAAAAAATTATTCACCAGTAATTCTGTGTTTTATCAAATATTTTTCACAACGCTTAATTGCTTCCTCAATAGATCTAGGCCAATAATCTGTATTTCTTTTTCCAATTTCTGTATCATATTCCAATCGAATAAAGACATGATTGCAATCAAATGTACTTCTAGATTTATCAGCAGCACAAGAAACACGAATTTCGCCACAAGCACCATCCAAAAGTTCAAATATTTTGTTTTGTAAAAGAGTAGATTCACTGTAAAAATATTTAAAAAAGAAATTAATTTTTAAAATATTAGTTTTAAAAAATAGTATAGTTAAAACAAGTACAATTCCGGAAGACATATTATTTTTACAATTTCCGGAAAACATTAAAACACGCCTTCCGGAAAAATTTAAATTACAATTCTACAAATGTATTTAGAAAATTCCGGAAGATATTAATCTTGTTCTAAACATTTTCCGGAAAACAATTTCCGGAAAAATATAATACTCAAACAAAGATGGTAATCCGGAAAAAAATCTTGAAAAACATTTACAATTATTTTTTCCGGAAAACATTAAAACACGCCTTCCGGAAAAACTTAAATTACAATTCTACAAATGTAAATTCCGAAAGATATTAATTTCGTTCTAAACATTTTCAGGAAAACATTTAATTTTAAAGATATAAAACAATTTCCGGAAAGTAAATATTAAAAACATTTATTAATTTCCGGAAAACATTTAAGTACTATTACAATCCCACTTTTAAATTTCACCATACAAAATACTTACTCAATTTGAGAAAACCGTTCATGAATAGTAGTAATAGAAGAAATATTTTTAAGTGAACACCGAACAAATATTCTTGAAAGGCCATGATCATTAGTTCGAAATATTAAATATGGTGAATCTGGATGTGTTAAATTTTCTGCTCCAAGAGGTAAACGGTAAAGTTCAAGTTTCTCTCTAGCAGAAAAATCGAGTGTTGTTGTATAAAATGGCTGTTTTAATTTTGTAGAAAACATTAAATCTATATATCTTGGTTTAACATCAAAAACATCTGAACTGAAAATTTGACAAAATATTAGTGGATATGTATAATAATTTTAAGATTGGACTTGAAATTTTAATTTGAAAAATTACTCCCAAACTTTGCATACGAGTGTTCATGCTGTAGAATTATTCAATTGGATGGGAGATGGAATTGAACCATCATGGAAATGAGCACTGTGCCACCATCCAAAGCATTTAATTTTATAAGCATTTCCGGAAATTTCAATAAATGTTTTTACATGTTTTCCGAAAAAGATTAATTTTCAAAAACAATTACAATTAGAATGTTTTTTGAAGACAAAAACATTTACAATTGGTTTTCCTTGAAGATTATAAAAACATTTGTTTTACAATTCCGGAAAAACATTTAAAAATATTGTAAAAACATTACAATTTCTTCCCTTACAAACAACAAGGAAAAAAAGTTTTTAGATATGCCCAACAAAATTACCATTCAGAAAAAAATTTTTTTTGATAATTCAAAACTTACCCCAGCCTATCAGTAAACCAACGTTTTAAATCTTTTGCACATTCTTCACAATTTTCATTTTGTTTTTCATTATATTTTATAATAAAAAGAAAAGTATCTTCAACATTAATTTTTGCAGTAGATATTTGCATATTGTCTAATGCATTAAAATTTTCTCGACAATTCACGTCAAATGAATCAATGTTGTTAATAACCGTTATATAATAATTGAACGCTTTGTTATTTTGATTTTCAGTTTCTAAAAAAAGTAATTTTATTTTAAAATTATTACTAAACATTTTTAAGAATTTACGGAAAACATAGAAATTGTAAAAACATTTCATAAAAATTCCGGAAAACATTATTGCTTTTAAAAACATTTATTACAATTTCCGGAAGGATTGTAAAAACATTAAAATTATGTTTCCGGAAATTGTGCAAATGTTTTTATATTTTCCGGAAATTATATTTAATGTTTTTACAAAAATATTTCCGGAAAAATCATTAATTTTAATAACATTTGTTAGAAACTTCCGGAAAAACATTAATTAAATAACATTTACTACAATTTCCGTAACGTTGTAAAAACATTTTTCAATTTCCGGAAGCATTTTAGAAGACATTGTTCAATTTTCGGAAAACATATTGTAACATTTTAAAAAATTTCCGGAAACATCGTGGAAACATTAAGTCTCTTCAATTTGTAACAACATTTATTAAAATGTACGAAAAACACCTTTATTAATAAACAACATTTATTAAAATTTACGAAAAACATTTGTTCTAACAAACATTATCTCAATTTCCGGAAAAACATTAATTTTACAAATTGTAATTTTTTTACAATTTATTTAATTTTATTTTTAATTAATTTTACAATTTGTTACAAATTTCCGGAAAACATTTGTTCTTACAAACATTATTACACTTTCCGGAAAAACCTACAAACTTAACAAACATACCTCCATTATTATTAATATTCAAACTTGTTTCTTCATTATTACTAGGTGTTTGTTGTTGTTGTAATCTACAATTAAAATATGGGGAAGACGAATTTAATTCAAATTTGAAAAACATTGCATCTTTATTTTTTGAATAGAAATAAACATTTTCTTCGTTAATTAAAAATAATTTTGAGAAAAATAATTTTATTGCAAATTTAGAAATTTCTTCATTTGAATTAAAGAAAAATTCATGAAGTAAATTTAAATATTCTGCTTTATTATTTTCTTTAATAAATTGGCGTAAATATTGTTGTTGGTTTGCAGATTCTTCATTATTATTAAAATATATTGAAATAAATTCCTTCATTTCATATTGTTTTGAATTAAATCGAATCTAAAAAATAGATGTATATAATTCAACCGGAAAAACTTTATTGTAAAAACATTTCATAAAAATTCCGGAAGGATTGTAAAAACATGCATTGTATTTCCGAAATTGTAAAAACATTAAATAACTTTCCGGAAAACATTATTATTTATAAAAACACATTTATACAACTTCCGGAAAAACTTGTAAAAACATTTAATAAATAATAATGTTTCCGAAAATTGAGAAAATTTTCCGGAAATTGTAAAAACAATCCAAAGTTTCCGGAAATTATATTAAATGTTTTTACAATATTCCGGAAACATTGTAAAAAATTATTAAAGCTTCCGGAAAACAATATTATTAAAAAAATCTCTTTCACAAAATTCCGGAAACATTGCAAAAACATTACTAAATAATAATTCCGGAAAACATATTATTCCTACAAACAATCAACAAAACATTAGAGAAACATTTAATTTTACAAGTTCCGTAAAACATTGTAAAAACATTTATTAAGCTTTCCGGAAAAACAAAATATTAGTTTCCAAAACACAAAATACAATTCGGAAGAAAAAGTCTTCGGGAAACACAAGTTGCGGAAAACATTATTTAAGTATAATTTGAAAAACAACAAACACAAAACATTCAGCAAACATTTAATTTTACAGGTTCAGAAAAACATCGTAAAAACATTTATTAAATATTCCGGAAAAACATATTAGTTTTAAAAACACAAAACAATAAAAACACAAAAACAACAAAAAGGAAGACATAGTTTCCGGAAAACATTATTTAAACACAATTAAAAGAACATAAAAACAACAAACATACATTTGAACACAAATTTGAATAAGAAAGTTGATGCATTTTGTTAAGTATTCGTCTAATATAAATAGCAATAGGTTCAATTTCTTGATTAAACATATTAGCTATTCGTTTTAAAGGCATTTGTAATTTAATAATTGACTGGTCATCTAATCTTGACAACAATTCTTTTAAAAAAACATTTTTGTCCAAAACTTTTGTGTGTGAATAAACCATCCGAACAACTCTTAAAAATTAAAAATAATTTTTTTAGGGAAAAATCTATAACAATTTGTAAAAAAATTATTATTTTTACAATTTCCGGAAATATTGTAAAAACATTTCCTCTAATAAAAATTCCGGAAAACATTTTTATTCATAAAAACATTTGCAATTTCCGAGATGTTTCTAATTTAAAAATGTTTTCCGGAAAAAATGTTTTCACAACAAAAAAGCTTATGAAGATGTTTTCCGGAAAAATACAATTGTAAATGTTTTTGAAAATTGATTTTTAACAGATTTGTTTTTTAATATTATTCTTTTCCGGTAATTATTTTCCGGAAATTGTATAAAATTAATATTTTCCGGAGAATAAAATATAACAATGAATTTTTTCCGGACTGATTTTAAATTTTTTTATTTTTCCTGAAAACATAATTCCGGATAGGGTCGTTTGGGCGCCTGCATCTTTAAGCGCGCGTTACCAAAAAATATAAAAAACCACACCTTGAAGGGTTAGAAATGATTGATTTAATTGAAGAAACACCTTTATCATAAGAAACGTCTTGAAAGTGATGTTCAATATCGATAAAGTTTTCTAAAAATTCTGAGATTACAATTTGTAAATGACCAAGAAGACCATCACCAAATCTGTGTGGAAAAAAATTTTTTTTTAATTTTTTAAAATTAATTTTTTGGATGATTATTGAATAGTGTTCGGTGCCGAAAAGGATACCAAGGACGTGACCAGATTATGGAGTGTGCGCCAACTTTTGGCGTTATAAATATGGGTGTGATTTTTAAACTAAGGTAGCACCCGGCCCCCGACGAATTTTTAGGCAGAAAAACAGAATCAAACCCCTAAGACTGTACCCCGAAAAACCCGATCCCCGACGACCCCGCCTCCGACAGCTTGGGGTGCTACCTTATTTTAAACCAACAAAACCCCCCCAACCTTTCACAAATTTTAATAAGAGATTCAAAATATTGTTTTTCAATTCCCAATTCAGTAGGATTTAGAGTACACAAATAAGATTCCATTTCTTCAGCCAATTCATTTGCTGGGAATGTTTGGTGGTTAACATTAGAAATTAATTTTTTAATTTTTGAGTATGAAGACATTCGACAAATTCGACTTTCGACTGCATACAAAAAAACTTTGAATAGAGCGTAGGGGAGCTGTGGATTGTTTAAAACGTTGTAAAAATCGTCTACTAGACGAACAATTTTTTCGTGAAAGTAAGGTTCTGGCATACAATAACCAGATAAAATGTCTTTACATGTCTGTTAAATTGAATAAAAATTAGTGTGTAAATTTAGAATAAATTAATAAAAATTTTTTATAGCGTCCGCAAAAAAAATTTTTGTCCGCAAATTTTGTCCGCAAGTTTCTTGCAGACAAAAATATTATCCGCAAATTTGTCCACAAATTTTGTCTGCAAAATGCTTGCGGACAAAATATTATCCGCAAAAATTTTTATCCGCAAGTTTTTTGCGGACAAAATTTTATCCGCAAATTTTTTTACAAAATTTTATCCTTCAAAATTTTTTAAAAATTAAAAAACTACCAAAATGAGATCCTCAAATCGAGTATCTAATCGACTCTTTCCTCTATCAAGCACATCTTTGGTTATAGCAGAATCTTTAATTTTAAAATTTAAAAAAAAAAAATTTAATTTTAAAATTAAAAAACCATTAAAAAATTTGTCTTATTTGCCTTATTTGACATTTTGTGGATTTATAGCCTTTTCACCAGGGTGGGGGACGATTCAGTCCCCTTTTACCCGTATACTCGAATCGTCCTTAACCGTTTTCGCCATTATCTTACTTGGGTACCTTTTGAGAGAACTTGATATACTTGTATTGATTTATTTTGTTATTTTTTGTTTAATTTTGATTCAATAAAAAATTTAAAAAACCAACCCCATTCTTCCATTCTCCCAACAAAATTTTTAGGTTTTTGTGTTGAAACATCATCTTGGTCTTCGAGTCTAGCAATTAAAGTGCCTGGGAATAGTACATGACCGGGTTGGGCTACCTGGAAAAAAGTATAATTTTTTAAAGTCTGTCCGCAAAAGTTTGTCCGCAAATTTAATCCGCAAATTTTTTAATGCTTAAAAAGGAGAGGATTTTTGGGTCTATTGGCCCTCTTGGGTCTATTGGCTCTCTATTGGCCCTCTGAAATTCTCAAAAAAAATTTTTTTTTAAAAACCTAAAAAATTATTTATGTCAAAAATTGACTTTTTGTCAGCCCAGCACACTATGTGACGTTTAGAACGCCATAATGGTAAGCGTTGGAGTCATCCCCATTCTTATTATAATAGAGAAAGTTGTCGGATCGCCGTTATAGCCTCGAAGCTATTTGGCCATAACTTTTTTGATCCTTAACCGATTTAAATAATTTTGGTATCAATCGAAAGCTACTGATGTCAGAATTATTTTAGCTAACAAGATCGAGTTGATCAGATTATTCTACCAAAAGGAAGAATAAAAAGAACCAGCCCTCTTCAGCCAACCTCTCTCCCCATAATTCATCCAAGAACCCACCCCTTGTTCTTCCCTTCTTTTTCCCCAACATTTATAAAAGTTTTAAACATAATTTTACATAAAAAAAAACTTCCCCCTCTAGTTTTCCCCCTCTAGTTTTCCAACAAAAGAAGCCTCCTGCCAACTTTCCCTTCTTCCCCTTTATCAAAAAAAAAGACTTCCTCTCTCCTCTTCCCGAAAATCCAGTTTGAACACACCCATTAACATAAACCTCTAAAAATCCCAAAACCACACACACCTGTATAAGCCTTCCACCAGCTTTCCAAACTTCCAAATTTATAACCATTTTCATTGATTCCATTTCAGCAAAAACTTCCCCAACACAAACATAATCCCCCTCCCGTTTTAAATATTGCATAAAACGCCCAGCATTTTTTGAACGCAACATTGATGGATCATTCTCTTTTTCAAATATTGTTAATGTTCTTCCAATAACGACTTTGAAACGTTCAGACTTGAAAAGAGAAAAGGGAGGGAAAAATTAAAATAAATTAAAAATCTAGATGGGGTTTACGAAAGTTTCCCGGATAGGGGTACGCCAATGGAGTAGCCAGAGGGTCGATTTCAAGGGGGCTAAAATGGGGTAAACGCCAAAATTTTGGCGTTTATTTTTGGCGTTCCGGACGAAAATCTTTTGAATTTAGACTCTGACCATGCCCTTGGGGTACGGGTCGAAAAAAACCCGATTTTGGGTAACACGTAACAACATCCCCATTAGACAAAAATCCGTTATAAAATCAACCCAAACCACACCTCTTCCTCCAAATGACAAGTATAAGCTTGATGTGAATAAATAATAATTAAAGTTCCATTCCCCAATTCTCTAACAATTGTAGTTACAACCGAATCATTTAGACGAACCAAATAATTTATTGGGCCAAATTTATTAACCATAACGCTATATTTTATGTTTGAATGAACTAATTCTAATTCCCATGTTTCTGTTAATCCAGATTTTGGTAATATTTGTCCACGTTCCAAAGCACTTTGAAATTTTGAAAATACTTCTGATATACGGGTATATCCAACTTGAAAGGAGAAAATAAATTTTTTTTAAAGAGAATAATAGGGAAAAGGTTATAAGGGTTGCTGGAAAACTTCCTGAATGCCCGCAAAAATTTTTTTGTCCGCAAGTTATGCGGAGCCAAGACGTTGTCCCAAACTCTGACTTGCCAAATTTCTAAGAAAACGAACATCACTTTTCACTAATAGTTGGGGCCCACTATCGAATGGTATCAATGAGAAATAAAAAAAAATGACTTGCGAACAACAAAAGTTGCGGACATTTAGGAACATAGTCGAGAAAAAGTCATTTTCTGGCGGATCAGAAACAGAGCTCTAGCACACTAGGCTTGTTTACTATTTTCTTACTTATTGTTAGTCCAAAAACAACCAAACACCTATCAGGAAACTAAAAAAAATTTGTCTCTGGTATACTAGTTTATGCGTCCAATGAAATTTTAAAGGTCCAAATCTATGGATCAGGTATAAACAGGATTTTATACTAATATCCCGACATCCTCCTGATATTCCTTAATCCATCGATATCCCGCTTTAATCCCTTCAAACCAAACGATAACCCCCTTAATCCTGCCAAATCCTTCATTATCCCACCTAATCCCTCGCCAAAATAAAACGGAACCAAATAAAACGGAAGCCAAGAAACGGAACCAACCCCTCTTCACGGACACATTTCCTACCCCTTAGACCCACCCAAGTCTTTTAAAAAAAGTAAAAGAAAAAAAAAACCTAAAGTAGCCCCAATAGCAACAGTAACATGTACAGGCAATTCAGGCGCAGATTGTACTCTAGCAGCAATTCTAGCATCTAACCAACCCGTATGAAATTCATTATTTTCAAATTCTTTATCGTGTAATAATCCAACCAAATAATTTACTTGAGAAGTAAAAGTAGCCCGTAATTCTAATTCTTTTAAGGCACACAATAGGGCAGAAATTGCTTCATACCTTTTAAATTAAAAAAAAAATTTTCAAATTAGAAAATGAATGTGAAGGCACAAATTACGGAACCTGCCATTAGGCTAAAAACGGAAAAATGTCAAAACGCCCTAAAAACCCTTCAAAAGACTCCAAAAACGCCGTCGAACAGCCAAACTGTGAATCATAGTAAAGTTGTGGCCCTAGGAAATTTTTGAAACGGATGAGGGGAAAGACACAGTCCAGAAGCCTATCAGGAAACCAAAAAAAACAACCTTTCTGAAGTGTTATAGTTTTTGCAGTTTGGTATTTCAAACGTTTTTGGGGGCTTGGTATTTCTTTTTCCCACAGTTTAGTATTTTAAGCCTTTTCGGTGTTATAAGACGTTCCTGAACAGATTTCCGCTTTGCCCTCCAACCAGCGTAAAAAAACAAAGAAATAGGACCATGAAACTTCTCAGACTAGCGTTGGGGGCCCGGTAATTGGGCTTCGATTTTTGGCTCGAAAAAGACTCGACCGGTCCAGTTCGATAAAAATGGGGCCCAAAAAATGACTCGAACGCCGGCGCGATTCCCAACCCTATCTAGGAACCCGACCCTTGTTCACCCTAACAATGTTAAAGAAAATAAAAACCTAGTAGTTCCTTTAGCAAATAAATGTCCAAATTGTGAATCAGCAAATTCGTGAACTTTTCCGGTACTTGAAAAATTATTTAAAATTTTCAAAAAAATTTAACAAAAAAAAACCTGGAAACAGAAAAATAACCCCAAACATTTTGATTAGATTGAAAATTTAAAACTTCAACAGAACCACTCGCTGGACGAAAACCTTCAGCTGGATCTTCACTTGTTATACGTGCAGCAATAACGTGAATATTTGTGTCCGTACGGCATTGATTTTGAGGGAAAGGAGAATTTCTACAAAAACAAAAAATTTTTTGAAAGATTTTTTGAAAAGATTTTGATATCTCACTCGATTGTCGAGTGAGATATCAAGTAGAGCAGCACAAGCCCGATTAACCGCCCGGTTAATTTTTCCCTGTGGTAGGTCAAAAAGAAAAGGGATAAGAGAGAAATGACCCGCCACAGGGAAAAATTAACCGGGCGGTTAATTTTTGGCTTTATGCCCACTTAAAATACCCCAAAAATTTCTTGCAGACAAAAAGTTGCGGACATTTTGGGAATAAATCGAAAAAAAACTAAAACTTAACCAAACAAACCCGACCTTGATTTATTTCTAAATCTTTTCATGGGAGCTATATTCTAAAACAAAGTAATGCCAAAAAATCCTAAAAATGGGACACAAATTCTAAAAAGTCCCAAAAATCTAAAAAAAAATTTTGCGGACAATTTTTGCGGACAAAACTTTTTTTTAGAAAAATTTCAAAAAAAAATACCCATATCTATCCATTCCATAAAAAAGACGAATTTCAGTTATTCTATGTAAAGGTATACCCATAGCAATTTGAAGTTGTATAGCTGGAATGTTTATATTTGCAACCATTTCAGTACATGGATGTTCTACTTGAAGACGTGGATTTAATTCCAAAAAATAATATTTTTGTTCTGATGGTAAATACATGTACTGGAAATTGAAGAGAGAAATTTTAAAAAGTTAAAAAATATTTGCGGACAAAAAATTATTTGCGGACAATTCTTTCGGATAAAATTTTCTGAAAAATATTTGCGGATTGTCCGCAAAAAAATTTTTGAGTTTTTTGCGAACAACTTTTGCGGATTTCCGGAAAAACATTTTTTAATAACAAAATAAAAACCTCAACAGTCCCAGCACTAACATAACCAACTTTTTTAGCCAAATTAACCGCATCCATTTGCATTTGCCGTTGAATTTCTGGGGAGGCAATTCCTGCTGGGGCTTCTTCTATTATTTTTTGACAACGCCTTTGTATTGAACAATCACGGGTAAATATTGGAATTACTTGGCCGTAATGGTCCCCAATTAATTGAACTTCTATATGTCTTGCATTGACCATACATCTAGAAAAAAAAAGAATTAATTTTAATTAATTTTCCGGAAAGAGAGAAGAAAATAGTGAAAAAATAGTTCCGGAAAATAAAATGAAATTCATTCCGGAAACTCAAATAATAAATGATACTCTATTTTTCCGGAAAATATAAAATAAAAATACATTCCGGAGAATATAAGTATTCGGGAAAATATAAATTAATTTTCCGGAAAATATATATCTAGTTTTCCGAAAAATATTTAAAATAATAAACTGCCCCTTATTTATCCGGAAAAAGAAAAAAAAGACTGAAGAAATAGAATTAATTTTCCGGAAACAAAATTAAAATACATTCCGGAAACCATAAATCTATATTTTCCGGAAAATAGAATAATGAATAGTTCCGGAAAAATAACTCTGAAAATAATTTTAATTCTTTTTCCGGAAAGAGAAAAAAAATAGCGAAGAAATAGTATATGTATTATTTTAAATAAAATTAGAATTAAATTCCCGGAAAATATAAATTTGTATATACCGGAAAATATAATAATATAATTTTCCGGAAAATTAATTATGAAATTCTTCCGGAAATTAATTACATATTCCGGAAAGGAAATATATACTATTATAGTAAATTATTTACTTGTTCCGGAAAAAATAATTCTGATATTTCCGGAAAAAGAGTTTATTCATGTTTAATCAACCGGAATATAACCTTTATTTTGTTTTAATAAAAACCCTTTTCCGGAAAAAGTTTATTTCCGGAAAATAAATACCAAGGACGTAGCCAGGGGGCTTCTGGGGTAAACGCCAAAATTTTGGCGCACACCCAATTTTAGCCCACCTGAAATCGACCCCTTAACTACGCTTTTGATAAACAATATAAACAATAAAAGTCACACTCACTTCATCAAGAAAATAGGACTTCCAGGCACTTCAGCTTGAACTCTTCTAAAATTTAAACGAAATTCTTCATCACTAATACACTTTCTAATTCCTTTTCCACCACCTCCCTCAGATGCTTTTATCATTACTGGGTAAGAAATATTTTTTTCTTTCATTGATGCCAAGCCTTCTTCAACCGTTGAGACACAAGCTTTTAAATACAATTCTTTGGAGATTTCTAATTCGCTTCCTCCCCCTCCTTCTTCTTCTCCTGTTGATTCAACTACTAATCCACTTCCAGACCATTCTATTGTTGGAATTTTTACTGTCTAAATTAAAGATTCTCAGATTTTTACGGTTTTTAAAAAATTTTGGATTAGTGTAGTGTACCGGTGGTAAACACTATATCCAAAATTTTTGCGGACATTTTCCAGAAGAGTTCACTATAGCATTCCTTCGCTTGTAAAAATGAATTTGTGAAGATTTTTAGCTCTTTTATTCAAAAAATCCGCAAAACTGTCCGCAAGAAAAAACAAAAATCATTTTTAGAGGTCTGAATTTTTTGCGGATTTTAAAATTTATATTAATTCATTCGTATTCATAAACCTTTAGAAAACTCAGTCAGCTCTTAAATTAGAAAAAATAATCCGCAAACAAAAATCCGCAAAAATTTTTGTCCGCACAAATATTTGAGGACAATCCGCAAAAATATTTGCGGACAATCCGCAAATTTATTCCCCCCAAAAAATTAAAAAATCAACAAACCTGAGCTATTATCGTGCTAGCAATTTTATCTCCCAAAGCAAACATTGCTTTGCTTGGAGGGCCAATAAAAACAATATTTCTTTTGCTCAATTCTTCGGGTAAACGAGGATTTTCGCTAGCATGCCCCCAACCTGCCCAGACTGCATCGACGTTGTTTCGAGTTGCGTGTTCAACAATTTCATCAACATTTGCATAATTATTTGTATTTGCACCGGCTGGGGAGAAAACGAGATAATCGGCCATTTTTAGATATTCTGAAAATTTGGAAGAAAAAATTTTTGTCCGCAAAAATTTTTGCGGACAGTTTTTGCGGACTTTTTTAATATTTATAGAAAAATACCCGGAGTGTCTTATAATACATAAAGCTAGAAGTATCTAACCCCCAAAAACGCTTGAAATACCAAACTGTTGACCCAACAATGGGTGATGTTGACTCAGTGACGGGGGAACTTGTTCCAACAACGGGGGCCCAGTCAATAAATCAAACTCAGAACCAAGGAAAAAATCCAGGCTTTTCAAAAATCTCAATCTCTAGTTTTTATAACCTTCCTTCCATTATGGGCGTATCAGGAAATGGCTGGGTTAGGGAAAAGGGTCGAACGGTTTTGGGCGAAAAAATGTTTGGATATCGAATTTTGGGTAATCCACCCTGTGAGTGGACCAAGACTCTGGTTTTTCCTACCCAAAGTCTAGGCCCAGGCATTTTTTGATCTTCCTGGGGTTTTCCTGGACTACAGGCCCAGGATCCGACACAGTCAATAAATCAAACCCAGAACACAGGAACAGGCCCAGGCTTTTCAAAAAGACAGATCACTAAAACCTATTAAACCTTCAAAATCCCCGCCTCAAACCTGCTTTTGACTGAATTTCCTGTTCAGTAGTTAGACAAACAAATCTAATAATTCTGTCATTCCGGAAAAGTTGCATCAACAATTTTCTCATAGAAAGAATACATTTGACTGCAGCTATACCATTTGTTGCTACCAAAATCTGAAAATTTATAAAAAAAATTTTTGTCCGCAAAGAATGTCCGCAAGTTTTGTCCGCAATTTTTTGGAATAAATCTGGGTTTGATTTATTGACTTGGGCAGGATCCTAGACCTGTAGTACTTCAAAGGACATTAATAAGAAGAGTTTCTGGGAAGAAAAAATTGAAAAAAATTGCGGACAAAAGTTGCGGACTTTCCGAAAACATTCAAAAAATTATGGAAAATAACGACTATTAATTTCTCCCCTAATCAAATTAAAAAACCTTTCTAATGCTTCTAGCTTTTGTAGGGTCTTCACAAAAATGATTAACAAAATCGTCAATGTCATTGAAAACGAGATTTTTTTGATCAACCTTTGAAAAAAAATTTTTTGAAAAATAAAAAAAATTTTTTCTTTACCAAATTACTACTCAAAGTAGCCGAAGTCCCATCAAATTTGCTAACCCGAAAAGTTTGTATGCTGGGTAAAGTCATTGGTCTAGGCATATGCTTTTTTTTATTATTTTTAATTAAATGCCTGAAAATGAAAATAAATAAAATAGAGCCCAAATAGGCGCGCAGCCATAACGGCGCAAAGCCATAACTAGCTGAAAAATTTCTAAACCTCAACGATTTTGGTACCAATCTCTTTAGCTCGATGAGTGGAATCGTTTGATACCAAATTTGGTAAGATTTGTTAATTTTGAAGCAAGTTATGGCTTTGCGCCGTTATGGCCGCGCGCCGGGCTGTACCCGTAATTCTGCCTATTTTAAAAATATTTTTGACAGTGAAAATTAAAAAATAACACAATTAAAATATCAAAAAATTAAAAATAAATTAAAATTAAAAAAGAAAAATTTTGGTGGAACGTTTTATATAAAATAATTTATATAAATCAGCCCATTATAGAGAGGGAATGTGGAGTGCTTCCTTCTAATAATCAGCCAAAAAGTCGTGTTATCAAAAAATTATTTATGAGTTTGAAAATTAAGTGGGATACTTTTGTCTTTTGACCTTTTTACTTTTTTTTCTTCATTTTTTTCTGTTGTTTTCGAATTTAAGAGTAAGGTAAGATTGACGGGAATGTTTTCCGGAAAATATTTAAGTATTAATTCTAGAATGTTTTCCGGAAAATGTTTCCGGAAATTGTAACATTAATTTTGAAAGGTTTTTCCGGAAACAAGAAAATATAATTATTTTCCGGAAATTGTTTTCAGTAGAATTTTAATATTAAAATGTTTTTCCGGAAAGCTTTTTAATAATTAAGTTTTCCGGAAACTCTTATATAATTGTTTTCCGGAAAAAAAGATAATATTTTCCGGAAAACATTTTAATATTAATTTGAATAAGTTTTCCGGAAAACATTTGACTTTTTGTTATTTCCGGAATAGGCTCCCTAAAATTCCGGAACGAAATCTCTTGTTCTCTAACACACCCTACTCTCTATAACGCACATATCGGCTCCGGTACAAAATATGGAATCGTTAAAATATGGAATGGTTAAAATATGGAATAGGCTAAAAAGGGGTTAAAATGTGGAATCGTTAAAATATGGAATGGTTAAAATATCGAATAGGCTAAAAATGGGTTAAAATGTGGAATCGTTAAAATATGGAATGGTCAAAATGTCGACACGGCCAAAATGGGTCAAAATGTCGAATTCTTTTAAAAAAGGGTCAGATGAGTGCCGTACATTGATTGTTGATAATTTTATCAACTTATTGTTGATAATTTGATTGATGTTTCGTATGTCGTAGTCCGGCGCAATCTTTTCTGCCTTAGCTCACTGTATTTTACCGAGTAAAACCGGACCGGATAAATCAAGCATAATCGACCGGATCCGGTCTGGCATGAGCGTGCGGATCCGGAAGACAACGCGATTTCTTGATCCGGCAAAATTAGAGTGCGTGCCTAGTTTCTAATAAGACCCGGAATTTTGTACCTGTACCGTACTACGGTACGGAATACAGAAAAATACCGATCAACTTCTAAATTTTATCGGTCGGTATTGTGTACCGTAATACCGATACGGAATATTGATAAATACCGAAAAATACCGTCGGTATTACGGTACTTTCCGGGTTCTAATTTTTAGATCAATTTTTAAAAGAATTCGACATTTTGACCCATTTTGGCCGTGTCGACATTTTGACCATTCCATATTTTAACGATTCCACATTTTAACCCCTTTTTAGCCTATTCCATATTTTAACCCTTTTTTAGCCTATTCCACATTTTAACCCTTTTTTAGCCTATTCCATATTTTAACGATTCGATATTTTGTCCGGACACGCACATATCTTTCCGGTTATTGACAAAAAGAGAATAACTAAAATGAAATAAAAATAAAAATAAAAGAATGTTGTGGGGGGAAATAAAGAAAAAAAGATATTTATCTAAACACAGTTAGTACATTAAAACAAAATGATTCACTTTGACTTTAATTAACAACGTTTTTTGCTCTACTATTTATTTGTTACTTTTTTAAATTTTTTAAAGTTGATTTTTTTAATTTGAGAAAATAAGTTGTTCGCTAGCGTTATTTGCTGACTTTTATTTTCTCTACAAACATTGTGGTGTGAAACTAGAGGGAAAATAAGACTAGGCAGCAAGGTCAGGGCATTCTCAATAAGCTTCCGTTCTGTCCGCAAATGTCGGTTGTTCGCAAGTGTTGCAACGTTTTTTCAACTTTGTTGCTCCATTAAACGCGAAATCCTCTATACATTTTTTATTCTGGCATTTTGTCTTTATCTTAAATTCCCTCTAACTAAATCCTTATACTTATTGCGACGACACGACACTTGCGGACCGACATTTGCGGACATCTACTAAGCTCCCTGTCTTATAGCTGTTATAAAGTGACGTTAGATGAGTGGTATAATACCAAAATTTTACTATATGCTTAGCTTACGATGCTGTACAATACCTAATATTCTTTCTTCCAATTTCAATAGGCTTCGGTTTTGTCCGCAAATGACAGCTGTTCGCAATTGTTGTTGTCCGCAAATGACGGTTGTTCGCAATTGTCATTTGTCCGCAATTGTCGTTTGTCCGCAAATGTCGTGTGTCCGCAAATGACGGTTGTTCGCAATTGTCATTTGTCCGCAATTGTCGTTTATACGCAAATGTCGTGTGTCCGCAAATGACGGTTGTTCGCAATTGTCATTTGTCCGCAATTGTCGTTTATACGCAAATGTCGTGTGTCCGCAAATGACGGTTGTTCGCAATTGTCATTTGTACGCAAATGTCGTGTGTCCGCAAATGTCGCAAAAATTTGTGTGCGAGTATTTTTGCTATTTTTCTCGATTTTTTATCAGTATTTCCCCTCTACAGAAATACCAAGTTACTATATTTTTACATGTATTTTTTATTTAAATCAGAAACAAAAAAATTAATTTCAATCATTTCACTTAATCGATTCCCTTCAATTAAAAGAATATTTTACCGTCTGGGAATGGATAACAATAAAAGTGATAATATTAAAAACAATTCTACTGCACTTCCAAAATTCACTGTTGGATATTTATTTGCTAATCCAGACACTGCTATTTCTTCTATTAAAGTAGGGAAAAATAAAAATATTTTTTTAAATTGACGGTTCGACTGGAGGCGTCCTTTCCCCGGTAAAGGCGCCGCTTTAGTCTTAAGGCCATATTTTAGGCCATAACTTTTTTTGTATTTAACCAAATTAACTAATTTGTATATCAATCGAAAGCTCTGAATGTGGGGATTATTTTGTCTAACAAGATTGAGTTGATCAGCTCATTCTGCGAAAAGTTACATTTGGTTAAGTTCGCGCAAACATGATTTTAGTCGTTATTCGGCTATAACTTTTGGTAGAATGGTCTGATCGAATCTTTCCTGTTAGCTAAAATAATTTTCACATCCAGAGCTTTCGTTTGATATTTAAATTATTTAAATCGGTTAAGAATCAAAAAAGTTATGGATAGAAATATAGCTTAGGGCAGCCCTCTCCCACAGCGCTATCCACCCAACGCCTAACCAAAAAAGCCGGCTAATTTAAAATTTTTTTTTCTAGTCGATGGACTTTGGAAAGGAATTTGGAACAAATCCAAAATTAATTTTCCAACCTTCTTCAACCTTTTTCAACAATATAGAAAAACAGAAAGTATGGGAGGAACAGATTAATGAAGATTTATTGCCCATAGAAATAAGAAGGCAAAAGGAAGGAATACCTAAAAATTGTTTTTGTGGCTTTGATATAAATAAATTTTATAAGAAAATTGAAACTAAAGTTTTTGGACAATTTATTATTTTTGTTCCTGTTTGTTCATCGACTATGAATATTGCTGATAGGTAAAAATACAAAAAAAATTCACGAAATAAAAAATACAAAAATATTAAAAATAATTCTGCTTTCAAATTTTTCAGTTTTTCAAAAGCTTTCCCAACAGTCGATGGTTTTGTGGTGATTACCGGGTGTCAAACAGCTGGAAGAGATAATTATTTTTATTTTTTAAAAATATTTTTATTAATTTTTTAAGACGTTCCGGTAATGAATGGGTGAGCCCGCTCGGTGAGTTTTCTTAAAATTGGGTGTGGCGCAAAACACCGTCCGACAAAATACCGTCCAGACATTAAAGTCGCCTGAGTCATGTCTGGACGGTGAATTGTCTGGATGAATTCCGAATTGTCAGTGAATTGTCTGGACGGTGAATTGTCAGACGGTGTTTAAATAATACAATTTTTAGGAGCAGCTTTGTTCACAATTAATTTAATTGTTCCGTTCGACTCTAACGTTAGCAAATCTCTTGTGCTTATTCAACATTTAACGGCGGTTTCTATTTGTAAAGCAATTACAGAATTTATACCGGTGAGTTCGTATTTTTACGAAAATACAAAATAATTTTTTTTGTGTTTCTTGATCAAAAAATATAAAAACACAAAAATAGAAAAAATACAAAATGAAAATACAAAAAAAACACAAAATACAAAAAATACAAAAACACAAAAATGTGTCTTACAAAAATACGAATTTAATAATTTTCAGGATTTCCCTATCAGAATTAAATGGCCAAATGATCTTTATTATAAACGCGAATTTAAATTGGGTGGAATATTAGTTTCAAGTTCGCAATCAGACAATGGATATAATTGTTCGATTGGTGGGTGAATAAACTTGCAAACTTTATTTTTGTTAAAACAAGATTAACTTGGGATAAATAAAACACATATTGAGTTTAGAAACTTGAAATACAAAATTAGGTTGAGCAAAAATAAACGTGAAACACAAACTCGAAGAATCATAAATAAAACACAATAAATTTAAAACTTGAAGCAAGTTTATTTTTTTACAAAAATAAACTTGAAAAATACAAACTTGAACAAAATACATTTAAGTTTTAAAATACAATTTGTAAACTTTAAACTTGAAAAACAAAAAAATACAAATTATAAAAAATACAAGACTTACAAACTTAATAAAACAACTTGTTTTAAATAAACTTGAAAGTCAAATAAAACATAATAAGTTTATAAACTTAAAAAATATAAAACAACTTGTTTTAACAAGAATAAACTTGAAAATATAACAAACTTGATAAAATATACTTAAGTTTCGTAAACTTTAAAACTTGAAAATTAAAAAAACACATTAAGTTTATAAACTTGAAATACTAAATTTAAAACTTGAAACAAGTATATAATAAACTTGAAGATCAATTATAGTAAGCTTAAACTTGGGGAAAAATAAGCTTGAATAAAATTACAATTGTAAATTATAAACTTGAAAATAAAAAATAAATTTAAAGGTGTTGGTTTAAACATAGCCAATTCAAAACCAACAATTTGTATTAATGATTTAATTTCTAAAGAAATAAGGAAACTTGAAACAGAAGATGTTATTGCAAAAATATTGAATAAATTTGAAAGTAAGGAATAAAATTATAAAGTTCTGACCTAATTATAAATTCACTATTGGAGATTGAAAAATTTTATTTTACAGAGGTATATCTTGAATTGTAAGTATTGCTTAGTCTTCCTTACAAGGGGCCACCCAAATAATAAGTAGGCGTATGCGTATCTGTATATAAATTAAATTAACTTTTCAAGCGTAACCGTATCTGTATCTTATAGTGAGGGTATTTTGTAGAGGTGAGTCTTAAATTGTGGGTTTCGCTAACACACATTCACTGACCACTAGAGATAGATATATATTCAAAAATCCTGGATCTGAATTTAGGTTAGTAACCTGGACAGGATTCTTGATCCGGATCCAGGAAAAATCCAGACTGGATCCAGACCGATTACTGACCACCCAGATTGCAAAATACCTCATTGAGGCGTATTTCTAGTATTGGGGGTATTTTATAATGAGGTCCGTTATTTAATAAAAAATAAATTTTCTTCAAATTTAAGCTCAATTCGAATTACTCAAATCAAAAGGCTTTGCTAGTTTAGTACGCGATTATGAAAAGTTTTGGTTACATACAAATGAACAAGTCTCAATTAGCCTGGCTTCTGGGATACAAGAAAAAGTAACAATAAAAGGGCTAGATGAAAATGGTTATTTGTTGGTACTTAAAGATTCGGGGGAATATGAAAGTGTAATGGATAATGGTGGGCACACATTTTAATTTAGTTTTATTTGTCTATTATTTCTATGTTTGTAAGTCTAGTTTAAGTTTGCAAGCTTTTTTTGCTCAAGTCATGCTTAAGTTTATTTTTACTAAAACTCTTTTAAGTTTTTAAGTTTATTTCCGTATTTTAAGCTTAGGTTAAGTTTGCAAACATGTATTTTATTTGAATTTTCAAGTTTTACAATTGTATTCTCAAGCTTAAGTTTATTTCCAAGTTTATTTTTACTAAAACTAGTTATTATGTCTTATAAGTTTGCAAGTTTATTTTTGTATTTTCTTTTTAATTTTCAATCTTAAGTTTATTTTTTTTTAATTTCCTAAGTTTTTAAAAAGTATCTTTAAATACTCATAATATTTAAGGAAATCGTTTTGACCTCCTTCAAGGACTTATCTTCCAGAGAAGGAACTGAATTGAGAGCTTGATTATTTAATTGTTATTTGGTTAAAATTTTATTTTAAAAATATTTTTTGTTGTCGCAATATTTTAAATTTTATATTTTGCATAATTTTATTTGGAAAAATAAATTTACATGGAAAAAAGAGGTGAAGAACAGAAAAAATAAATTAAAGTTCAATAATACCTAATTAAAAGATACGCCTTCTTAAGACTGAAAAACTTGTAATTTATTTAAGAGATGTGGTTAACCAAATTTAAAAAATGCCTCTTAAATTCAGGTGTATCTAGCAGAGATGGGTGCCAGAAACCCGATCCTAAGTAGGTGTTGAAAACCTGACCCGAACCCCATTTTAACTTCTTCTTCTAAACCCAACATATCTCTGATATATTGTATTTGGCTTAACTTATATTAAGGTATGAGAATTTAATAACATTCAAAATTAAATTTCAAATAAAATAAATTCAAGTAAAATCGTTTCATAAGAATATTTGTTACTACTAAAATTCAGTCACTAAACAACATGTTAATAAATGCCTTAAAAACGTGCAAAACACCCTTAAACCTATCGTTATATAGATTTATTTAACTGATAAAATAATAAGGAAATATATACTAGGCATGGCGTGATTTCCAAAAAATAATTGATGCGGAAAATCGCCGACATTGAGAAGGGTAAAAAAGGGAAAGAAATAAAATAGGAAAATATAATTTAAAAATCCTTATATTTAAAAGTATAGGAAACTGGAAATGTTTGGCCTATCAAATCTTTGGGAGGTTAAAGTGTTCTGGGTTAAAAGTAATACAAGTTTGTGATCTCATTTTTGCTTATAATATCCTCATATCTTTATTTAGTCGTTTATGTCTCTAATTTCGCAAACTTAAGTTGATTATATTTCCAAGTTTATTTTTAAACTTAAGTTGATTATATTTCCAAGTTTATTTTTAAACTTAAGTTGATTATATTTCCAAGTTTATTTTTAAACTTAAGTTGATTATATTTCCAAGTTTATTTTTAAACTTAAGTTGATTATATTTCCAAGTTTATTTTTAAACTTAAGTTGATTATATTTCCAAGTTTATTTTTAAACTTAAGTTGATTATATTTCCAAGTTTATTTTTAAACTTAAGTTTAAAAATACAAGTTATTACAATTATGTAGTAAAAATAAACTTGAAAATAAAACAAACTTAAGTTTGCGATTTTAAATCTTTTCAAGTTTATTTTACACGACACTGGTAAAAACTTAGTTCTAAAAAATTAAAAAAACAATTGTATTTTCATTTATTCCTCTTTGTCTTTAAGAGGAATAAATAATCACTTTCAAGTTGATTTTTATTTTATTAAATATCACAATTTACTCTTCATCTTTCGACGAGTGTTGATCATTATTTTTTGAAGTCTTTGAAGTAAAGTCAACTTTCCTTTGATTTTAAGTCGACCAGTCAAGAAAGCCTTAAAATACATTTTAAAATTCTATTTAAAAACTAAAATACAATTAATTTCTCTATTTCAAGTTGTCTAGTTTATTTTTATTTTCAAGTTTAATCTATCTTTAATTTAGTTGGTATTTTACTTTGTAATATATGTATTTTACTTCTAATTTTCAAGTTTACAAACGTTTATAAGTTTTGAATTGTAATCTTAAAGCTCAAGTCTTATTTCCAAGTTTATTTTTATTAAAACTTTTTTTAAGTTTGCAAGTTTCTTTATATTCATTTCTGATTTCAAGTTTACAATTTTACAATTATAAGTTTGTTAAGTTTACAATATCTTCAAGTTTACAATATCTTCAAGTTTATTTTAAATTTTTAATATTTAAGAAGTAATTCTTTATTTAAGGTTATATCTATCACTCTTCTAGAACATAACATTTCTTCTAAAAAATTCAAAAATATTTTTGCGTTTACGTATTCTTCTAATATTATAGCGTTCTTTTCATTCTCCTCCAAACAGAGTTTTAAACCCAAGCAAGCGCCCTAGCATTTGTACAAGTGTTTCAGTTTTGTCTTTTTCCTCGGTTTCAACCTTGACGTTCACAATTTTTGAATAAATTACAAATAAATTTACAAACTTGTGTTAAATTAAACCTTACAAGCTTCTAACAAAATTAATTTATTTTCAAGTTTATTTTGATTTAAGTTCACTTAACTTATATATAGATACTAAGTTTATTATTTTTAAGTCTATTCTTAAACGTTTTAAGTTAAGTTTTCAAATTCAAGTTCGTACTTAAAAACTTGTGTTAAATTAAACTTTACAAGCTAAAGTAAGTTTATATGTTTACAATTGTTTTATTTCCAAGTTTATTTTTATAAACTTTTTTTTTCAAGTTTGCATGTTTTTTTATTTTTAATTCAGGTTTCAAGTTTACATTTACAAGTTTATTTTATTTTCAAGTTCACACTTACTTATAGCCACTATGTTTATATTTTCAAGCTTTTTCTTAAACGCTTGAAGTTAATTTTTTAAATTCAAGTTCGTACTAAAAAACTTAAATTATAGTTCAGACTTAAGATACACCTTTAAATTTATTTAATTCTCCTACCTTTGTACCATCCAAATCCCCATTAACTAGCCTAACAAAGTCTTCATCCGCAATAGAAACAGTCACTTTAGTAGGCTTCTTATCTTGTTTCTGAGCTTGTTTTTGATCTGGCTCTCCTTGATAAACTTTTCCCTTTCCGTCCCCAGTTAACTCGATAGCTAAAATTCTTATTTTAGAAAAAATCTTATTTTTAATTTACTATATTTTGTAATAGACTTGCTTCCATCCTCCCCCTCACTGCTAATTTCGTATAAAATCAAAGCATTGCCCAGAGGTTTGAGGGACTCGTTTGTTTCTGCTAACTCCTTCCCCATTACATCAAAAATTGCTTTTGATTTTAGGGGTGGACTTAACTTTGTGGTGTTAATCTTGGAAGATTCATCAACCCAATTTTGAATAACTGAAACTTCGTTTAATTCAATGCATCCATTGGAAATGGCAACTTTTCCTGTTTCTTTAATCTAAAAAAATTGGAAAATTAATAAAACATTTTTATTCTTGAGTACTTAAGTTTATTTTTTATTTTCATGTTTATTAAACTAATTGTATTTTCTATGTTTTCAAGTTTAATAAGTTTATTTTTTAATCTTAAGTTTGCGAATTCAAGTTTTAAGTTTATTATTTGTATTTTTTGTATTCTCAACAAGTTTATTTATTTTTAAGTCTGTAAATTTACGTTTATTATCTTAAGTATATTATTCGTATTTTTTTGTGTTTTTAAGCCAGACAAGATTATTTAATATTTTTAAGATTGCGAAATGGATTCTAGTTTATTATCTTAAGTTGATTTTTGTATTTTTGTATTTTCAAACGGGTACCCAACTATTTTTCGAGTTTATTTATTTTTAAGTTCGCGAATTATTTTCATTCCATTTAGCGTTATAAAATTCCAAAACACACATTTGTAGTTTAATAATAATATTTTTGCCATCGTTTTTGAGCCCCTTACAATTTTACAAATCATTACCTTTGCAGTAAATAAAATTTGATTTTGATTCTGCCACATTTCCACAATCAAAGTTTGTCCAGGAATCACAGGTGAAGAGAAGCGACAACGAACTGAACGCAAATTCTTGGCTTGTTTATCGCCATAAGCACGCAAAACAAGGCGAGTAGCAAGACCAAGAGAACAAAGCCCGTGAAGTATCGGAGTAGAAAAACCAGCCATATAGGCAAAATCTGGGTCGATATGTAAAGGATTTAGATCACCAGAGCCGATGCGATAAAGAGCTGCCTGAAAATAGTAAATTAAATCTTAAAAAAGCCTTAAAATTATTACCTGATCAGGATGGATTCGATCTTCTAAAATTGAATCTGGTGGTCTTTCTGGAAATGGAGGCGATTTACGTTCATAAGGCGATGTGCGGTTGCCCTATTATTAGAATATTATTTTTAAAGTTTCTTTTAAATAGGTAATTTATCTTTAAGTTTTAAGCATTCAACTTTATTTTTCTCCTATTTTAAGTTTGTAAAGCATTTTAAAGTTTATTTTATTATTTTTAAGTATTTAAAGTTTAAATAAACTTGAATTATAAATAATTTTAATAAAAACTTTAAGTTTACAAATCAGGTTTAAACTTGAAAAAAAAATAAACTTGATTTGTAGAATTAAAGTTTATTTTCCTATAATTATCAAGTTTACAATTCAAGTTTATTAAGTTGCTTTATAAAATGCAGTCAATAAGTTTTAAGATTACAAAATAAGTTTATTTTTGTAATTCAAGTTTAAACTTATTTGTGAAATTAAAGTTTATTGTATTACATTTTAAGTTTGTCAATTTTATTTTTATATTCTTAAGTTTGTAAACTATTTAATTAATTTTCAAAAAAGAAAAATACAAAATAAATACCCCGAAACCACCCGCTCCCGATAGGAAAATACCAAATTCTTGGACTGCTAATTTCTCATTAGTTTGACAATCATAAGTTGTAACTGAAAATTTTTATAAATTGAAGTGTGTAACGCAAGTTTATTTTTGTATTTCAAGATTCTAAGCTTCTGACGTATTTTTAAGTTTATAATGTTAATATTTGTATTTTTTTGTATTTTCAAACCTGATAAGTTTATTTTTATATTTCAAGTTTGCGAATAATGTATTTTCAGGTTCTATTTATAATTTTGTATTTACATTCTTAATAAGTTTATTTTGGTGTTTTTAAGCTTTTAACTATTCTCAAGTGTATTTTATATTTTTCAAGTTTGTAAATTAATTTTAAGTTTATTTATTTTATTCTCTTATATTTGTCTTGTATTTTCACGTTTGTAAAGCTACCTTCTTTAATAATTAAAGCAGCCTTTCCTTTATCCAAAATATCAAGAACCCTAGTTTCCGTTCTCAATTTGCCCCCATCTGCAGGAATTGAATTTAACAGCTCAATATAATGTTCCCCATGAAGAAGACGGCTAAAATCTAAATTAGCGCCAGGCCAGTCACTTGCATTACTAGTTTGGGCTAAAAAGCCGGGAACTACAACAAATGTAGGGAAGACTTGAAATTCAGGATGTCCCTCATAAATGAAGTGTAATTCTTCTTTTGTAGTTGCACCAACTGTGGGAAAGTAAAAAACAAGTGTTTATTAAAATTGAAGAAGATTGTAAACTCACTTCCTAAAGCATAAACAATAGCATCTTCTGATTTGAAATTAAAAAAGGATGACTCAGGAATAAATTGTTTAGCTATTTCAGGATCCATTTATTGTTTTACGGGAACTTATGCAGTTTAGGTATCCTTTTTTTGCCACGCCCCTTTTTTCTCTTTCCACCATCAATCAACCTTATTTTGTACACAATGGTCAGCCTTTCCTTCTCCTTTTTTCTTCTCCACATCAATCAATTTAGCCGAGTTGTAATTTTTATTTTTAAAATTTTTTAGGCAATATAAGTGAATGAAAAAATCGAATTATAAATCCTAAGTGTAAATACAATAATTTTCGGTTACTTGCATCCAAAAATGGTAAAAAATATCTTTCCCGCCAAATTTTTTTCTCCACAAGAATTCTCCCATATAACTGTTTAATAATCCCCTATTTGTTCCATAACGCTGTTTATGATCCTGTTTGAATTTCTGCCATTGGGATTCAATTGAGTGGAGAAGAAAAAAGGAGAAGGAAAGGCTGACCATTGTGTACAAAATAAGTTTGATTGATGGTGGAAAGAGAAAAAAGGGGCGTGGCTAAAAAAAAGGATACCTAAACTGCATAAGTTCCGTTTTACGCGTTCTAAGTTTAATTATTTTATATAATAAGACCAAATAAACTTTTACTTTACAAATCAAGATTAAACTTGAATTAGAATTAACCTTAGAAATAAAGTTTAAACTTAATTATAAAAATAAACTTTAATTGCAAACTTGAATTTTTTAATTAATTAAACACTAGAAATCAAGTTTAAACTTGAATTACTAAAATTAACTTGGATTTGCAAACTTATTTGTAGAACATCTAAATAAACTTGAATTGTAAACTTGATAATTTCAGAGTAATAAACCTTAATTTTACAAATCAAGTCAATTTTTACAATTAAAGTTTTAACTTGCTATTTTTGCATTTCATTGTAAAGTTTATTTTTTCGATTCAATTTAAACATAATTTGTAAACTTAAAGTTTATTTATTAAAACTATTTATAATTCAAGTTTGTAATTAAAGTTTATTTAAAAACATGCAGTAAAACAATAAGGCTTTTGTAAACTTAATTTTATAATTTTATTCTAAAAATTTTTACAAATCAAGTTTATTTGTGTAATTCAAGTTTATTGAAATATAGATGTATTTTCATATGTAAAGGAAAGGAAAAAATTATTTGACCTTGCACAACAACGAATGATTTTTACCTTATCGCTGTTTTTATTTTCTGCTATTAATATATTTTCCTAAATAAAATATTGATTTGCAATAATTCTTAAATGGTCTCATTATAAAAAAATTGACAAATTTTTTTTAAATATAATTCTATTTTACAAAGATAAGCTTGAAATTCAAGTTTAAACTTAGGTATATTGCAAAAATAAACTCTAAAAATCAAGTTTAAACTTAAATTGGAAAAATAAACTTGATTTGTAAAATTAAGGTAAATTCACTAATTATCAAGTTTACAATTCAAGTCTATATAGATGGTTTATAAAATCAAACCAAAGTTTAGTTTTGTAATTTAAGTTTATTTTATAAATCAAGCTTAATATTTAAAAAAACAAGTTTATAGATCTTAATTTTTACAAACTTAGATTTTCAATTCAAACTTAGATTGAAAAAAATAAACTTTGTAAAATTAGGTTTATTTTATTAAATTATCAAGTTTACAATTCAAGTTTATTTAGATATTTTATAAACTGCAGTGTTTCTAATAAACTTAAGTTCACAAATCAAGTTTATATTTATAATTCAAGTTTATTTAACAAATCAAGCTTAATCTTACAAAACAAAGTTTATAAGCTTAATTTTTTAAAGCCAAGTTTATAAACTTAATTTTGCAAAACCTGATTTGATAGCTTAAACTTAAACTTATGTTCTTAAAATTTAAATTTACAACTCCAACTTTATTTTTGTAATTTAAGTTTATTTTCTAAAAATTTGCAATAAAAATTCTGAATAAAAAATATGAGATCTTCAAAAATAAAAAAACTTTTTACAATTGTAAAATAATAAATTTATATTTAATAATTTTTTAATCGTCATTCAAAAGTTCATTAATCATTTCCAACTGAGCCGAAATTTTAGGCGACAATTTCTCTTCATTATTTGAACTCATTAATTGCTGACATTCTGTATATTCTTTGTGAGCAGTCTGAAGGACAAAAATTGGTTTAAATAAATTTTTTTATTCGATTTTCATTTTTTCGAATTACAAAAAATTTTTTTGGGTTCAGGAAAAAAACAGCCACAAATTACATATTCGAAAACCGAGTAATAAAGTACTCTAAAAATACCTCATGCTTAAAGAAATGGATGGGAGACTCAGAATAACCTTTTCCAGTCTCTAAGCCATATTTTGGGCCATAACTTTTTTGATTCTTAACCGATTTAAATAATTCTGATATCAATCGAAAGCCCAAGATGCGAGGAGTATTTTAGTTGACAGGATTGATCAGATCAGACAATTTTAAAAAAAGTTATAGCTTGTTAATTGCGCGCAATCGTGATTTTTATAGTTATTCGGCTATAACTTTTGGTAGGATGGTCTGATCAACTCAATCTTCTTAGCTAAAATAATCCCCACATTCAGAGCTTTCGATTGATATAAAAATTAACCAAATCGGTTAAATACAAAAAAAGTTATGACACAAAGTATGCCTTGGGATTCAACCAGAAACGGGTTTTACAGTAATTAAATAGAATTACCATAATAAGTCTATTCAATTGTTGAATAATTCCAATATATTTAGTTCCACACGTCAGCAGCCCTCTACTCAAATATTTTTGAAATAGTTGATTATTTGAAGAGACAGGAGCATTCCCAACAATTCTTCCCCCACTACTCTCCTCTTGTGATGATTTTTGAGGAGCGTCTTGGGCAGCTTCCTCCAAAATTTCAAACAGCAAAGGGTGCCCATTCAAATTTGATTCGCTGTTTACTGTCTCGTATTCACTCCCTCCTAGTTGTTTGCCTGTTTTTTGGGGCAAACTTGGGTGTATATTGTGTTGTAAACTGTGCCGATGCTGCTGGGATTTGTCAGTAATTGCTAATACAATGGAGATGATTAATAGGGAAGAGTTGAGTTTAATGAAATATTTCATTTTTTATATTTTTAAATAATTTAGTATATGGATAGGGAAGCAATCTAAAAATATACAGTAATTCTAAAAATTAAAAAAATATTTTAAAATTATATGGAGAGGTGTTGTTAGGTATGTGTGGGTCTAGTATAAAAGGAGTCGTTAGAGATCAGTCTTGGTCGACACCTGGGTCGACCGGCGCCGTCTGTCTTTATTCATTCTTGCCTTTTGCCACCTTCGCTGTTATTGTATTTTAGTCTCGTAGATAAAGCACAGTTGTTAGTCTGTCTTATCTTGTTATTCTTGTTAGTACGTAGACATACAAGTCACGTACATAACAGGTTAACTAGTACACCTCAACAAAATCACGGGTTAGTTGAAAAAATTTGTCTTTTTTTAAATTTTCGGTTTATAATTTTAGAAGGGACTGGGTGGGATGTCACGAAAATGATGAAAAAAGGATGATAAAATTAATATAAAATAATCCAATTTGTAATTTGAACTCATAATTAAAAATATTAAGAGGATATACCTCAAGTACATAGGAGTGAGAGGAGGAAACTACCTATTTTTGAAAGGCATGAGGCAAAACCCCGTCCGACAATACACCGTCAAGACATTAGAGTAAAAAACAACGTCAACTTATACGGATAATAATTCGATTTATGTCGATATTATCGAGTCTTAATATTTTTAGACCTAGAGGCTATTAAGCCCTCTGTTAAATGCAGTAAGGCTATGCCTAAAAATTTTATTGAATGGACGGTATTTTTACTTCAATGGGAATGGACGGTGTAAAGTCGGACGGTGTATTGTCCCTCTAACACATCTCTTAAAAATTTAACTCACAGAAAAATTTAATCTTATTTATATACCAAAAAATGTAAATAATATACAAATAAAAAAAATTTTTTTATAAAAAATATTTTGTGGGTGTGTATGTCAAAAACAGTGGGGTGAGTAAGCACGGGAAGGCGCAATCCGGCTTAATTTTAAAATAAAGGAAAGGGTTTTTTGCTTTGTTTTTGAGGTAAATATATTTATTATTATTACTTTTGCCTTAAGCGAATTAGGAAATGAAATGAGAGGATTTTTTTTAAAAAAGTAAAAAAATAATATTATTAAAATCCAGGATATGTGGGCGAGGGGAAGGGGAAGTGCGTGAGCGTTTTGTTTTTTACTCTATTTCATTGTTTATTTGTTCATTAACCTTATTAAATACTCTAGTGGGGTGGGAAAACATGGGGAGTTATACTAAAAATGTTTTACAAACTTTCCGGAAAATTTTTTTGTTACAACATTCCGGAAACTTAAGTTGTTAAGTTTTTATCAAATGACGTTTAAATTGTTTTGATATCTTTTATCACCATCGAGAAAATCCACTTTGAATAGTGCCAGTCATAAAATAAATACCCAACAAAAGTTTAACCTGCTATATCTTATGGTATATTGATCGGGTACAATTCGTCTTGGTAAATTAAATACAATAATAAGTGCTGTTTCAAACACCGTTTGATCTGTCTTCGTATCTTTTATCACCATCGAGAAAATCCATTTTAAATATAATCAGTTAAAAAATAATTACCCCACAAAAGTTTATCGTATTATATCTTATGGTATATTGATCGGGTACAATTCATCACTTCTTTTACTTTAGGTTGAGCTTTTTGGTACTTTCCTGTTATCGGCCCACATTTTTTTTTCTTTTTTTTCTGCCTACTTTTGTACAGATTGGTCAAATTTTTTTTCTTTCTCAAATTCACTCTATTTCCCGGTGGCAACATTAACAAAGAAAAGATTCACTCAAACACAAAGAAAGATCCCTACAAACGTTCGAATTTCTGTGTATTCGTCGCGTATTTAGGATTTTTTCTTCATCTTTTCTTCATTAATGATTCATTTGAATATGCCACCGGGAAATAGAGTGAATTTGAGAAAGAAAAAAAATTTGACCAATCTGTACAGAAGTAGGCAGAAAAAAAGGAAGAAAAAATGTGGGCCGATAACAGGAAAGTACCAGCTTTTTTTTATCGTTATTTATTATGAAAATCTCTTAAATGTTAAATGATAGTAATTTGATGATAGTAATTTGTAATTTTCATGATAGTAATTTGCTTCTTTGTTGTATCATCTGTATAATTTAAAAGAAATGCTTTAATAAATTCAAGCATACCGTTAGCTATTGTTCCGATAACCATCAAACAAATGAATAAAAAATTGAACATCATGGGCCTTTGAAATTATGTTTTTATCTTTATCGAGAATAATTCTTTATAGACTGAATATATAAGCATAATTTCTCGCATATAAGAATAATGTAATTATCATACAAGATTATTTAAGTATTGTCAATTCAATGGGAAATGATCTATAGATGCACTTTATTTGGCATGTCTATTGACAATTCTACGGGATTTAAAAAATTAAAAAAATTTCTCATAAAAGACCACACGCTGTATTACATAATTTATCTTACATAATACTGGGAAAATACCGAAAACTGGGTGGCATTTTATCTTTTATTGCTTTAATTTATGACTTTACCAGAAACTGACTATTTTCCAGAAAAATAAACAAATAAAATATATCTTTATTCAAGAATAAAATACAATTCTTATATGGCATCATAAACAATTGGCAATTGAGATCATAAGTATTTGCAAAAAATCCACACGTTAAAATTCAGGATATGGAGGTCTTGCTATTACAGATTCGGAAAATTTTTCAATATCGGGAGGTAGGTTCTGTAAACTCGTTCCTGATTGTTGCTGATCAAGATTTACTGTAGAATTTAAGCTGCCAATTCTTGAGCTTATTTGCAGTTGTTTATGGGCAATTGTGGTTTTTTCACGGCGCATTCGGATGGGGCTCGAGAACGCAGAGGTATAATTGAATTCGCCTTCATGAATGAGCACACCTTATAAATTTATTACTTTTTAATAATTGGTAGATCATTGGGATAATAAATGTCGAAAAATCTAATGAACCTGAGCTGGCAATTCTGCTAGCACTTCTCGACCCAAGAGGGTTTTTAGAATAGCTTGTTCCTCAGGCGTTATGCCCCATGCAGAACCGATAAATTCGCGAAATGGGACAAACTTAAATATTAAAGTTTAAAAATAAATTTAGAACTCTATCTAAATCTACTTGTACTATATCCCTTGATGCCACTTTCCCATTATAAGTCAAAAGACGGTTGTCTGAATCCAGAAACTCCATTTTCTTAAAATCTTCTTTGCCAATTCCAATTACTCAAATTTAAAATTTTATTTAATTAAAGCAAAATTTTCTTACTTATAATTGAAAGAGGCTCATGCGAAGCTTCAATTAGTGTTTCTATTGTGTTTTGCATATCAGTTATTATCCCATCAGTCAAAATTAATAGCACCTAGTGAATATTATGACTAGCTAAAAAAAAGTCCGGACAGACTTGATATTTAGTACCATCCTTAGGGAATTGTTGACATTTGTGCACAAATTCACGAATTGTTGGAGCAAAATTAGTTGGCCCATATAATTGCGTGTTGACAATGGCATACCTATATGCATCTAATACGCCTTGGATTCCCTCAACTGAACGTTCAAAATTGTTAAGCCTCTGAATATTTTAGGGGAAACGATATGACTTATAAATTAATACCAGAGGGAACATATGGCTAACTGTAAAAGCTGGTGGGATTTTGGCACCAAACCCAATAGTTTCAAAAAGTTTAGAGTGATTGTAGTGTTCGCATATTTCCAATACAGCGCATATAGCACATTCGTACTGATTCAAATATTGGGAGTTCACATAATGCAATGAACTTGATTTAGAGATCTCTCCATTCGAAGCAGTCAAATCGACTGCAACTGCAAATTCAAGTTGCAAACTGAAAGTTTTGACTGAAATTTTGTGTTAAAAATTTGACTAACCCAGAAGCGATGAAATCTAGAAATGTAAACTCTTTGCGAATCTGAACATCCATAAAATGAAGAATTCCCTTTGGGACCTTTAATGGGACTCCTTTATCCTTGTTTGTTTTGATCAATTCAAGTTGGTTCTGCTGATGGGAGGTCAATGCATTAAGGGATGTTTGTGTTGATCCGATCAAATGATGGCTTAAAATTAATTACTGGCAATTGTGATAATTTTAATAAACAAACTTTCCAGTAGACTCTCTTTGATCATAACACTCAATGAGGAAATCACTTAATTTTAAATTAAATAGGAACTACTCAAAAATATCAGAAATTACCTCCCTTTGTCACCCTTGCAGAGCTGATTTACTCTTAGTTCAAAAGGCTTCCATTCAGGATTTTTAGTATTCCTAGCCAATTCTGTCCTGTAGATCATTTGCCGGCTTAATAGAAAAAATGAATATCGGTCTCACAACGAGAGTTGATTTTTTCCAAATAAAAATAAAGAACTGATCAAACAAATAAAATACCTTCCATCGCATAAAAGCCGATAGAATTCCAAAAATGTATTTGGATTTAGAACACATTTCCTAAGGAATGAACCACCACTGTTAAGAGCAACACCTCTAACAGCAAAATGTGCAATATCACGTTGTCCTTCATCAAGTTCCTCAGAGCAAACCAACAGTAAACCGCCTTGTCTGGGAACATCTTTACATGAGCTTAATTTAATTTTTGTTTCTCCATAAAAAATTAAAATACTAACAAGACTTTCATCTCACAAATTCCATTAGGAGCTGCAACGATATCTGCTAATTCGCATTCACATTTTCCTAGGAAATCGTGTTCAGACAACTTTGCAGATTCAGAATCGATGTCATAACTTAATCAAAAGTGTTTAAAATAAATTTAAAATAAAATTACATCTTGAAGCGAAGCAATTGTTTACTTTCAAAATAATAATCAAGAGTTATTCGCTTATTCCATACAGGATTTAATGAGTTTTTAATACATTCAGTCCTCCCGATCTCCACAAATTCGTTTCTAGAATCCTCACGAGTATATCGAGTGGTCATCTCTTCAACGATACATATAGGATCAGACTTTGAAAAGAAGTCGCGGTCTGCCAATGTTCTACAGAATTAATTAGGAAAAATTAATAACAAATTTGTGCAAAAACCTCGCGGAGATCATTAATTCTACACGAGCGCTTGGACCTTTATCTTTAATAATTGGTCGATTTTTTCGCTCAAAATAATTTGTTGATAGGTCCGATTTGAATCCTTTAATATAATTAAATCATTTTTAAGCATAAAAATGTACCGATTTCATCTGTCGAAATAGGAGCCGATGGAGGCGTTGTTGCTTTGAATTTTGTCGAAATTCCGTCGTGAGATTTATCATATCTCTTTATTGAGGGGCTTGATTTATGGTCTTGCTTATGGTTGTTATTAAAATGCGGTCGTGTAGCTAGAGGCATAAATTACACTTTATCATTAAATTTCTATTGCTATACTAAAATGAATTAATTTAAAGTCTATAAGTTTATTCCCCAACATATGCGCTATTCAACCCCTGCTACTTTATAATTCAATTTATTGACTTCCTCCCAACTCATCTTAAAAGAAATTTTGACAATTTTTAAATTACACGTTAACGAAATTATTTGTTTACGTCTATCTATGTATTTATTTTATTTGAAATCGCGCGCTTGTGTGTATAAAATTTGATTCAATTTATTGATGGGGGTTGGGGAAAATTTTAATTTAATTAATATCTAAAATTTTTAATAAAAAACGTTAGTTTTTTTCAATTATTAGTTTTCAAAGAAACATTCTTTATAAAAAAAAGTATGGCTACATTGGGGTAAACGGAAGAGAAATGTCTGAAATAGCTGCCAGCTATAAACAACTGCTGCTGTCACCAACAGGAAATGTGTGAGGCTTCTTCACACTAAACCTAAAACATATCGATTGCAGTCCATTGTCGCATGCAGCTTTTTGCCTTTGTTTGAAAAATTGAAAGTATTGTATGTGTAAATGAATGTTTAATAAAAGTTTTAATTTTAATTATCAAAATTGCCAGATAATTGAAGTAAATTTAAATATCCTTTAACAATAAAAAAATGTCAAATCATTTATCTAAACATTGTAAAACTACAATTTTCCAAATAAATATGTATCTATAATAAAATTAAAATCAAGAGCGGCTTCTAAATCTTAATTTTATTCAAAAGTTATCGCACGTCCCTTGCTTTTTCATAAATACTAGATTTAGAAACATCATGATTGGGTTTTATGTTTCTTTAGACAGACTCAAGTTTAAATTATTATTTAACTTCTTTTATTATTTAACTTCTTTTCTTCCTTCAAAAATCCAAATGCCATGTTTCAGGATCACGAATTTCGGGAAACATAATCGTTTCTTCGATCCCTAATTCATTATTCCCCTGTAAGATACGGAAGTTGCCATTTTCTCCCCATCCATTAAACATAGAAGCTTTGCAAACCCAGTACTCTTCGCCTTCTTCAGTTTGTCCCCAACCGACAATTAGTACTGATCGTTTAGCCTCATTAATAGAATACTGATTATCGAAGATTTTTAGTGCCTCGTTTCTCTGAAAGCATAAGTTAACGCCTCGATATTTTTACAACTAACCTGATAAATACCACTACTGTAAGTTGTGAATGAGTAAGACGATGAGAGAAATGCAACTACAGGTCCTTCGCGCATAATTTCCTTTTTGATTCGGTGAACGAAATCTCCATGGTCAGCGATACTTTTGTACAAACGGTATCGTTCTTTATCATTTGAATCTTCTTCGCGCTTAAGAATTATTGGATAGTTAATAAAAATTATAGTGACTTGGTTACTATAATTGTATCACTTGAACTGGTTCAGAAACCGGGAACCTGAGATATTGAAAATTCGTATTTACCGAAGCTTTTCGAGTTTGTTGGGTCCTGTAATAATCTTACCTTCTCATTTTCACAATTTTTCCATTGTATAAATAGTCGGACTATTCCCTTTTTTGGCTTAGTTTCAGCCCACGATTTATTTGTACATTCCTCTTCACATTTCATGGTTTTACTACTTCTTAGCAAATAAGATTTCGGATAAGGCTTGCAGCCAGATTTAATATCTGAATTTGTTCCACTTAGAATTCCCTTTTCAATAGAATGAGCGAACGCTTCTGCGGGACTTCCTTGATAATTACATCTTTGAAGATAAGATAAAAATGAGCATAAAAGCAGAATTAATACTTTTTAATGTTATTATCGGAGCATGTAAATAAGTCGATTGCTGATACAATATTAGCTGAATTATTCAACTTTGAAATGAAAATCTTCTTCATGGCAGAACTCCAATCATAATTATGGGAATTCTCGGAAGTTGAAGCTTCCTTGTTCCATCTACCTGATTCACGTCGAAGGCACTCCTCAATCAATGATGGCTCTTGCGTTTCAACGTCCATTGATTGTTGCTCCTATTATATTGAATAAAATTTTTACAAGACCCTAACGAAAATTTTACATGCCCCCCCCAAATATTCTCAACTTCTATGGGTATTTTTGTTAATCATAACATACTTTATCATTGTCGTCCTGTTTTCGGTCAATAAATTGACACCAATATAAAGTTATCCAATCTTTTTTATCCTCATTATCCGTTGCTTTATAAAACAGCAAGTTTTTATTCCCGATCCATTTGAAAAATTCTTCAAGTGCATCAACCTTTTCCTTTATGGAATTGAATGTATATTTCTGTGCTTTCACCCATTCGAGCATTAATAGTACTGTCCTTAACAAATTTTATCATACAATTTTACAATTAATATAATACCATGCTTGACGCATAGATTCCTCTTCATCAACAAAATCGGAAGAAAAAGATCTCAAGCTAGTAAGGTCATCATTCAAATTTCCAAGCAAATTACTAAAATCCCACATAAATTTTGCTTCTTTTGAAATTATATCAGTTTGCTCAGACCATCTTCTGATTTTTTCGCGAAAAGTATTAACTTTGCGTATACAAATCCTTGAGCTAATCGAGTCTGCCGCTGCAATAGCCCAGCAAGTAGAACATTCACCATTCTCTGACAATTATTTTGAAATATTAAAATAAATTTGTATTTGAGGTCCCGAAGATCATTATTCATACCGTTAGGTTTATCGCGTGATAAAATTATTACTAGATTACAGGATTAACACACAGAAACAATAGTTACTAATTATAAATGTGGCAATTATAATTCTGAAACAATTGGGATTATAATTGTGGCAAGCTTCCATCGTGCTCTTTATGTTCAAGATAGATAAATTCAATTTCGTATTAAATAAATTTTTCTAAAGATGAACCAATGAACTTTACCAATTGCATGTTGAAATATTTCGATACATTCAGGCCATTTTTCAGTGATAAGAAATGAACTCGGAGTATCCTCAGAATAAGCTATGTCTCGTCGAGTTCGAGTTGAAGGTCCCTCGATTGTCTGATTTTCCTTTTTTATCTCGCATGTTGGCTTATTTAAATTCGTGCCAAATAGATATTTTCTAAGTTGTTTTTTGTCAGCCAATTGCGTATAAAATTTTGCCTGATAAAAATTTATTAAGAATCATTTAAAAATAATTAATTTTAACCTCCCACTTGTTTCCAGTATAGTCATTTATTTCTTTAACTTTTGAAATTTCATTTCTCCTAGCGAATTTTTTCTTATGACCTTTCTTGACCCCAAATGAATACCATATAGAAAGAGTAATTAGAAGAAATATTATTCCGAATTTTATTGAAAACATGAGTATTATTGGATTTAAACTGAATTGTGATGATAACAGAAAGCGTTTAATACATATATAGACGAGTTGGGGTTTCATCATCCTTATGTAGTGGCAATGAATCTCCTTAAAGTGCAGCATTGCTTCATATAGCTAATTCACATGCAAAAAGCATTTAATTCAAAAATTTTTACAAAATGGCTGTAAAACAAGATTAAGAAATCAAAGTCTTTAATTGAGAAACAAGGTCAAGATTAGGAAATAAAGGCACTAAACAATTTGTCAAAAGTTATAATTCTGATATTTCTTAAAATTGCACTTTATAAATAATAATGGGCAATCTCGTAAGCTATCGTTTTGTTTAAATTTTTGAAGTTGATACTAAATAGAATCATTTTAAAATATATTTTTACATTTGAAACAGATTTATTATGTATAATTCAGATAATGTTATTTTGAAAGATACTTCTATTTTGAAAAGATTACACTTACTTTAAATTTGGCTTTGAATAAAATCAAGATTATTCAACTTCATTCTTATTTCAGCCTAGGATAAAATTTTTAGGTAATTTTCGTATAAATCTCTGGTTAATATTCCATCAATAAATTCACTTATATTTGATACAAAAAATATTTTTCTCTATGAATGTAATAGAAATCACCCTCAGCTTTCGCAGATGGATATAGATGAGCGCGACCCACTATATAGCGAGAGCATTTATGGCGGCAAATTCCTGCCTCCGGCGGAGAATATTGAGGTTTGCACACCTTTACATTACATTAAAATAGCACAAGTGAGTGGTAGAATACATGTTATATGGATATGGACATGATGGAAAGGATAAATTTGAAAAATTTTTAGCGATATAGAATGAACAGAATGTACACAGTTGTGCTAAATTCCCGCTATTCACATGAGAATCAATTTGGGTCATTTTACCAAAATCCTCCTCCATTGTGTGATTTGTTCATAACCATTGCAATTATTAGTGGCGCAATCTAATGAATTGAAACAACAAATAAGAATTTTCTTCTATTTTTGATCAAATAAGAATTTTCTTCTATTTTTGATCAATTTTATTATTTAAGATCTGCTTTTAAATAATTCATTCCTTAACAATATAAAATTTTAATAATTCTGATTTTTAAGTTAACAGATTATAATGCAAAAAAAATATGGACTGAAGCTTTTATTTTTACTAATCATCACTATCAATGTCAATAATGTAGTCCCTCAGGAAACGATACAATATTCCCCTCATCAAACTGATCCCAGACAAAGAACAGTAATTATGAGACTAGAACCGGTATCGTAAATTGATTTGCTTTAATCATAATCATTTGTTTAGTTACCTGACAAACCACCATTCTTAAGCCAGGCTGTACCACCACGTGCAATACCACAGAGTATTCAATCTCAAGCCTCAATTAAAAACGATCAATCAGAATCTAAACCACGCGCATTACCACAATCACAACAATTTAATATAATTGAAGCTCAACAAAAGGTTGAGGGACAGAAGATAGTGAATGCTGTATAATAAGAAACCATTTAGTTTAACTAATATTTAATCCCACTAGGAATCGCCCGTGCAGTTTGCGGTGCCGACTGTAGCTGCACAACAACCAGTTATACCACCATTAACTGCATTAGGTCAACCAATTTTAACTCCACGAGAAGACGCAACACCGCCCCCAGCTCCGCCAAGTATTTTAATTTGAAAAATTTTTAAACCGATAAATTTTATAGTGAATATACCAACTGATGTTCAAAATCAATTAATTAAATTTCTCGGGCTAGATTCGTTCGGTATATTTATAGATATTGTTTTGAAAAGATTAATATATTAAGGCATACCTGGACTTACTGGAACTCACCCTAAAGGTTTTGCTGGAGCAGTAGAGGTTAATAATCCATGTGAATTTCGAAAATATTTTAATTTAGGAGTTGCGATCGCAAGGAATCCCTATTCAAGGGTTACCGCTAGAACATGTCGGAGGTCAACCATTACATGCCCCTCAAGTAATTAACAATGTAAAGTAAACAATAAAAAAATTTTTAAGAATGATGCTTTGGTTCAAGCAAATCCAAAATTTGGAAACGAGCTGAATTCTCTTCTTGAGGGATCACGTGGTCCTTTCAATCCATCTGGAGGGAGCGCACCGTAATATATCAAATATTGTTAATTTATAAGATCTTTAATCCTTGTTCACAGTCTTCCTGATGCAAAACCAGGAGATAACGGTCTGATTGGTCTTTTGAGCAGCTCTGTTCGAAGATTTGTCAAGGATTGTAAGAAAACATTTAAAAGATACTATTTGCATAGAATTAAAAATGAACAAGCTTATAATAATCATTAAATTTTATTCGATTAGCTGGTGTGGCAGATGCCTTATCAAATACCTTGCCAAATGTGCTCGGCACCAATCAAAACGTAGAATCGAAAGGATCTCCAGCATTGACGCAGAATTCTCAAAGTCTTCTTGTCGGAGCAAACGATTCCACATTGCAGTCACAAAGTGTTTCGAGTTCAGGTTAAGCTTTAATCCTCGCATGTGAAAAAATTTGAGTTTAATTTTTTGTTTCTAAAGGAGTTAGACGTCAGCAGTCTCCTGCAGAAAGAGCGTTAGCTGGCTTCGCTTCTGCGCTAGGAGGTGGTAATTCGAATGGCCCTGCGCATGCTGGTAATTATTTCATACATATTTAATGAAAATTGAAAATATATTTGGAAATATTTAATGTCAAAATTTAATTTAAAATTTTAGGCCTACCGAGGATACCAGGTTTAAAAACGATTCTAATGATTTATTTCTAAGAAAATAGGAATCCCAATTCTACCTGGCGGTATACCAAGAAATTCTCAGGGCCAAATTGATGTTGTACAGCTTATTGGTGAGTCTTAATAATATATATGTAGTTCTTCATATCTTTGTCATATTATCTTTACCCTTTTCAATTTTTTCTGTTTAACATTTGATCATTTGTAAATAATATTTTTGAAAAATAGGCTCAATCACACGTAGAATTTCGAATGGTACGACGCTAGCTGATGTAATACCACCTGAACAGCTACAAACGCTTGCAGGTTTAAGAGACGTTTTATAAAAGACCTCATAAATTTTGCTAGACAATGTAACCGATGCTCTGCTACCCGCAACACCAGAAGATTTTGATTTGAATAAGTTCATGGGCAGATGGTTTGAAGGTACATAGTAAATTGACGTCTATACTAATTCTATTTTCTTTTAAACTTCAGGCATAAACAGTCCGAGGGCCACTGAACAACGATGTGTCGTTCATCATTGTAGGCATTCATTTATATTTCACTATGTTAAGGTTGGGCGATAATATTAAAATTATAATTTATAGATGGAGGTTTGACGAGAAATGAGAGAACGGCAACATTTACCGCGCTGAAAATATACCGGGAAGGTAGCGAGTTTGGGCCAGTTAAATATTCAATTGGCTATGCTTTCCGAGCTGGAAATAAAGTATATAAATAAAATTGGAAAAAATGCAAAATATAAACTTTCTTAACTAAAAATAGGACGCAATGCTGCAGTTACACAGTTCAGAAAATGCAGACGCACAGCCTTGTGAGGATAAATTTGTTTTTCAAATATTTTTTCTCATTAAAAACAGTTTGGGTTTACAAACTTGGTCCAGAAGGTAACGATCCATTTGGAAACAAACAATATGAATACGCTATTGTCAGGTAAACCTTAATAATTAATCCTGGTTTATCAAAATCTACTATAGCAATTGGGTAAAGTATCCTGTTACTGTACTGGTTCGTGATCCGGATACATTCAAAGCTAAGTATGAAGTAGAAGTGCTTCGATGGCTTGAAGACCAAGGCTTCATAAATGGTATAAAGGCTTTATATTTATAAAATTTATTACAATACAGGCTTCATTCGCGCCTTTAATTTACTTCAACCTGCGTCGTAAGTTTAAAACAAATTAAATTTAAAATACGTATTACTAAAACATTTATCTAAAAATTTTAAAAAAAATCTAAGTTATGGAAGCTGTCAATATGCAGACAACACCTTTGAGCTATTTGGACGGAAATAATAATCTCTTTCAAAATACTTATATTTAAATTATTAAAATTATTTATCATTGAGAATTTATAAATATATACATGTATATTTAGTACGTGATTAGCAGTTAAATGCCCTAACTTAAAGATAAAGGTTAAAAAAGGTGAAATTACAATCTTCATGATTAGCAAATTAAATTTGTTAAAAGAAATTAAATGTGTCAATTCATACCTTTTCATTGTCACGCATAATTTAATAATTTTCTTCCTCAACAACAAAATGGTTTTAACTCGTCGTCATCGCAAGCTCGTTGCGTGCAGCAGATATCTGTTATCTTGCTAAATCCTGCATCTATAAAATTATATATCAGTAACATAAAGTAATCGGCATAATAAATAATCCCTATCTACTATTATTTTAACTCAATTTTTAGACCCAAATCATACCTAAAAATTTTACCTATTTATTTTTATCTGAAAGCACAAAAGCTTACCTCTTTTCAGTCGATTCCTGGATTCTACTGATATTCTTTTTGTCATAACCATTGGATTAGAATCTGTAAAATTACCGTAAAAATTGTATTACAATGGCATTCTAATAGTATAAACTGGCGAGAGGATTGAAAATAAAATGGCATAATTTAATAGAATGAATGGAATACTCCGGCTTACTCGACTTTTTCATTTTTTTGCTAATTTTCTCATATTATGGCAACTTAAATATCATTCGATTGGCCCCTAGAGAGATGAGGGAAAAATAAAATTGCATGCCATTTAATGTAATACTAGTTTTTGGAATGCTTGTGATTTTAAATTTACTAACCAGTAGATGATCTTAGACAGCCGTTGCATACTTTTTGAATGTGTTTAATCAAAAGAGTACCACAGCGACGGACAGGTTGTCGTTTCACAAAGGCGGGAATTACATTCATTCCGTTATATATTTTTTTACCTCTCTCTAATTGTTGCATAATCATTGTTCTCCTCTCATTATAAACTTCATTAAAAAGCTTTTGAGCTCGTCGCCTCTCCAATAGTTTTAAATAGGCCATAGTGGCTGGAAATAAGAATTAATTAGGTTTTATTTTTATCGTTATCGAAAAAAGATTAAACTTATTTCAAGAATAAAGATAATAAGTACATGTAGATTTATTTGAATTATTTGTATTAATCACCTTGTTCGATCATATCAGGATTTTGTTGTAGAACAATAACAGGCAAAACTTGGCTGACAAGATTAAGATCGTTTTCACTTAATTTAAGAAAGGCTATATAATTATTTGCATATTTCATGGCTCGGAGCGGAAAATGTTAAGTTTAAGTACAAAAAGTCTAATTTGGAAATAAGTACGAATCCTAGCGCTGTACTATTATCAATTTACTTACTTTTCATCCATTAACGCTTCCCTTTCATCTTCTATAATCATGTCATGGAATAATTCAAAGTTGTCCAAATCACCGCCATTTAAATTTAGATTTAATAGCTGCAGTGAATTTGATTCATCCATATTATCGCTGTTAACTTCAAATGTAACTGAATTAACGTAAAAGTAGAGCAATTGTGCCAAAATAAGTCTTTCAATTGTGATGGCTGATGTTATTTTAACCATCTTAGTTGTCAAAATTATTCTTATTAATTATTTTTATATTTGCATAAATTGGCATTCCAATAATTCAAATTTTTCACAGGTTAATAATAAATTTTATATAAGTTAAAAATTAATTCTTTATTAATTATCTAAATCTTAAGTTCGATTATATCTATATTTAATCGCGTTTTAATTTAGTCGATGTTTCTACATCAGCCTTCGCGGGCGGATAATTTTAGGCTTTCATCAGCAGCTATAATTGTTTTCAAAATATTGAGTTTTAAAATAAACTCAGCATCCTCATATTATTTCATATTATTATTACTGCAGTTAAGCTAGTTTCCGCCGCCTACTTATTTAAATATCAATTATATAAGAAGTAAGCTTTACATACGAAGAAAACAACCTAAAAAGGGCAAAAAGTGCGCGTAAATGTCTTGTGAATAAGCAGTGCCAAGACAGGTATTTATTATTATGGATTTGTTTTCAACTGTAGAAATGTTTTTTAAATGGAATAAAAATAAACAAATTAAAAAATAAATAAAGATTTTAGAAAACTCATTCCTGAGCTGAAAATAAATCTTATAATAAGGTGTCATAAATAGAGGTATCGCTTTGGCGCTCCTCCCATCCAATGCCATTCAGTTTAAAAAATATAAAAATTATTTTTGTCCTTATAACAATTTAACCTGATAAAATTTAAATTATTTTAAAGTTTATGAAAGATTTGAAATATTAAAACTAAGAATTATAGCCTACATAGCTTTCTTAGAAAACGTGTTAACATTTAATTTTTAATTTAATTCGCACAATCTTATTCGGCCGAGAAATTAGACAGTTTTCTCACGCAATCATTTTAAATTTCAGTTCGAAATTCATGGAAGGAACTCAGATATTGCGTGGGCTAAAGTTATATTACGCAATGTACTTAAAGAATGATTCAATAATTAACCTAATTGTTCACTTCATAAATCTTAATACTTAAACGTTGAAAATCAACACTACGTTGAAAATTGTTAATCATAAAATAGTCTTTAATTATCTTGGTTATTTTATATAAATATTAGATTATTTTATTCAAAAAATTTGATTATTTTTACCATAAAACTTTGCAAAAATAATGATAAAATATGCCGATGAGATTATTTAAAAATGATTTTAAAATCGAGCAAAACTATATAATTATGCTGGTTACTATTCTAATTTTAATATACCTATACCATTAATAATTATCGTTTAAAAATTTCTAAAATTGTTATTTAAAAAAATAATAAGATTTTATAAGCTTTCATTAATTGAATTCTAAATAAGAATAGAAATGTGTCGGCTAAAATTGAGCAAAAAGTTTTGTCTAGTTGCGTGCGTTTAAATTAAAATTTGTTAGCGTGCGCGAATTTTTCGATAAATTGAAATGAACCAGTTGCAATAAGATATAATATTATTTTAAATTAAGTTCAAGATAAACACAATCAAAGTAATTGAAGTTTTAATTCAATTTTTATCAATAGAGATGTGATATAAAATATTATTGGTGATATAGTTGGATTAACATGCTAATAAAATTTTTTACTTGAAGTAAATGTTTTAAATTTACAACTTGTTGACAAACTGTTGACTGTCGTGTCCACTACTTTTGAAATTATTTTCTCCTTTCGGTATTTACCGGTACTTATTAAATAGAAAATTATAGCTATGTATTGTTCTATTCATTTACCGTACTATGTTCAAAAGATTAATTTGTCTGATAAAATGAAACAAATTTTTAAAAAATTTTAAACAATAGAATTATTTCTATTCATTGTCTATTTTAAATATTCCTTTAAGTAACCATTAAATTTTGCAGAATTTAATGTCTTTCATTTAATGTTGTAACTCAAATACGTAAGTTCTTTTTTATAATTTAAAAATTAAAATTATACAATTTTAAATGCTTAAAATACAAAGTTGTAATTCAAAGATATAAAAGATTTTTTTAAATATTACATCATATTTAATGATTTGATAACATGTCACAAAGTTTGAATACATGTTATACTGTGTCATACATATTGGTTTTCGTTCTATATGTTATGTGATAAAGTTATCCAAGTTTTACGAAAAATAAATCGGGATAACACCTAACAAATGTACTAAGTCGTATTACCAATTCCGTATAGATTAAAAAATAATTAGTATGATTCGCAACATTAAAAAAAAATTTTTGTAAAACATATTTCTATTGTTTATCCAATTTTCTAACTTTTTATAATTTCTCTTAACTTTTTTGGAAATTATTAATTGTTTTGCCAATAATAGATTTCCTTTAACTTGTAATAGCTAACTACTTTAAAACCATCCATGCGTAAATGGGCATTGCTTTTAACCATTAAAAATTTTGAGTTTTATTTTGTGTTAATACAAATATTATTACAACCGAATACAGAATGGTACGTTTAAATTAATATTATAGTAAATTTTAATTTAGATACAAGTATAACAAGTATCATAGGTTGGCTTTAAGTCCCGTCTTCCTCTCCGTTATGACAAAACGGTCTCCGTTATGAAGACTATACTGTGGACTAAGGTTACCTAGATATAAACGAACGTGTATCTGAATATTTAGCCAAGTTGATCTTGTATTATAAATAAACATTTAATAGAACTGGATTCTCATTGCCAAAACGTTTTAATTTTGAAACATGTTATCAAATTTTATTTAATTTACTTTTTTATATTTATACATTTTTAAATCATCCAAATAATAGGTTTAAAAGTTTTTGAACGTATGTATGTTAACATAAATCGACTGAAATTGTTATTAGGAATAAATTGCCATTGAAACTTTTTCGGAAACGCATGCGTGCAAATTTCATCTTTTTGCTTTTAGTTGTTTAAAGGGTTCTTAGTCAAATAACAATGCACTTTCATCCGTAATTAAATCTTAAAGTGCTTAAAAGTTAAAAGTTTACAAATATTTAAAATTGATGAAAAAATTTATATAGTTAATTTTGAATTTGTTTTTACTAAACTCAGGTAAAATATTCGAACCCCTTTGATATTAAAAGTTCTTGAAATTAAAGAAATATGGGGAACGTTATTATTCATATCTTTGTATATCTGGGTATATTTACGGTTGCGAGCAATTTACCAAAAATTAAATATTGTTTTATGAATGCCAATAAAATTTATTGTCAGCGTGTGGAAATTAAAAATTTCCCATGCCAGTCACTCTAAATTTGTTTTCTGCAATCCATTTCCTGGGAATGTAAAATACCTAGCTTAAAAATGACTGCAAAAAATATTAAAAATAATAGAGAAAATGAAGTAAGTTTTAATAAATAACACTTTAAATTATTAAATAACAAATATTTTAAAATAAAAACAATCTGACTAATATCCCAATAATATATTTTTCAACTGATCGAGAATGATAAAATTTTTTAAATTGTAAGTTTCAGATCAGCAAAAACAAACAGATGCAACTTCGAGCATTCTTTCATAGACACTCTAAAAGCGTAAGAAAATCTAATTTTAAAATTGAAAAAATATTGTATATGCTTTAAAGGCTACACCAGTAGCAGTCCACATTTTTATGTTACTTGGAGTAACATTATACACAATTATTGGAGTAAGTTATAACAGTATTATTATTATTTGGGAAATTTGATGAAACTTTTTAGGCTATGATTATGCAGAAAATAGAATCAAACGCGCCACAAAGTTAAATTTTTTGATATTCAATTTTAAAATTCATTTGTACAGCAACTAAACAGAAAATCTCTATTTCCACTGGGAAAAATTCTGTAGTTGATATCAAAAGTAAGATTTGTTAAATAAATCATGTATAAAATTGTATCTCATAAATCTACACGTAAATTAATTAAATTTAAAAATCTAATTAGATAACAGAGATAAAGAGTTGACACATAGTCCGAAACGCATGCAGAGGCATAATTTCAAATACAGAAGGAATATTCGAGAAAATGATTGCATAGCTAATATTGTTAAGGTGAGTTATTAGTACAATGGTTTAATTTTGAAGTCTTAAAATTTGTTTCAAACATAAGTATGCTCATGGGCGGACGTGTAACTCAAGTTATATCTTAAAAGTTTTGAAGTCATGTTACAATGCTTCGTCTGAAGGTAAATTTTTCATTTGAAGGTAGACTAGAAATCCGTATATAAACTAAAAATAGTTGCATCGTCTCAACGATACGGCTGGTCATTCAGTGATTCCGTTCTGTTCTGCTTCACAGTTATCACAACAATAGGTTTTGAACTTAATTGTTTGTATTAGAATAAATTCTGGATTAAATTAAGGTTATGGTAACGTTTCACCTAAGACATTCACTGGGCAACTATTTTGCATACTCTACGCATTACTAGGTAATAAACATTAAGAACATTCTAGTTGTAATACATATAGAAAAAATTATTCCTACAAGGTATCCCCTTTACACTATTGGCAATAGCAGATTTAGGCAAATTTATCTCAGAAATAATGGAAACGTCGAGTGAAACATGCTTTAAAATTAACAAGTAATCGAATTATAAATGTTATACTAAAATAATTGACTTTACAATAAAGAAGAATTACTCGCCTAATACGACAGATTCGTGGAAGACCCAAATTTAGTATTATTAACACTTATGCTGATACTAATAACAATCAAGACAACGGCAGCCATATCATTATCAATATGAACAGTAATAGAATAGTTCAAAACACTGATCAATGTTCTATTAATGCTTATCATAAAATATCAAACGAGGTCAAACGAAAATTGTCTCCTTTTGAAAACTATGATCTAAAATCAAAAGAAAATATGGCTAACGAGGTTGAGAATTTAAAAATTTTTAAAACTTTTTTAAAAAGAATTCAACTGTTGATGAAGGATCAAGTGAAAAAGATGATAAACCTAACTTCAAGCATTCCCAGGCAGTAACCTTGCTCATGTTTTTTCTAATATATGTCCTTCTTGGTGCATTTATTATGCCTTTTTACGAGCCTGATATGGTATTTTTTAAGGTTACTTATTCTTATTTTATTAATAGTGAAAATAGAGTTTATTTTAAGGCGATTTATTTCAATTTTGTCTCGCTAACTTCGATTGGTCTTGGTGATATTGTACCACAAAGGTTTGCCAAAATAAAAATTAACTTTTGAAAACCTGAAGACACGAGATCTAATTTTTGATCAAACTTTTAGTGAATCATACATGGCACTAACGCTGCTTTATATTGCGGTCGGACTTGCTATTACGACAATCGCAATTGAAATAGCGGCAGATTATCTTAAAAAATTACATTACTTTGGCAGGAAGATTGAAAATGTTGGAAATGTGGTTATATGGTTTGGGGGAAAAAAGTAGGAACGTTAAATTTAAAATATAAATTTGTCATGATTTTAGATTAACTATGAAACAATTGGTCAAAAATTTGGGTGATCAATTCAATTTGCCCGTGCATGCTGTTAAAACACTGGATTTAGACAAATTTGTTGACGATGCAATTAAAGTAGAAGAGGGCGAACTTGAAACCTTAAGACCTCCACCTATAGAACCGAAGGATCTCTTGGAGGATGGGACATTAAATTTTGCTGATGACGATGGAACAGAAGGGAATTTGCGTTTTTTAGAAACGATTTAAATATTTGATAAATTATCTATAATTTTGATTTAATAATGTTATAAATAATATTTAAATATGCTTATTGATTTTGAATAAAATTGCAGATTGGATCCGTCAAAGGTCTCCCTCAACATCGCCAGAACTAGAAAGAAATCCATCGTTTCAACAAAATTCGGAGCATGATCATGAATTTGAACAAGAACACGAAGAATTTGCAACAGAAACGAAAGAAGAAAGTTTGGATGATTCAAAAGATTCTGAAAGTTCTGAAAATGGAATGGAGTCTGAAATTTCTGATGAGATTATAGATATTTCACCTTTGTATTATGAAGCACCTAAAGAAGACATGATTGCAATTAATTGTTGTGATAAAGAGTCATCTACTTCAGAAACTGGTGGTAAGAATTTATAAATTCTTCAGATTATTAAAACAATGTGTCGTATACATTATATAGATAGGATTGTTTAAATATTGTAGATCTATGCAAACTTGTATAATTTAATTTTTCCAGAAAGGCGTAAGTCAAATTACAGCGAGGAAGCATGGCGCCGTTATCTTGAATACCAAAAGGTTTGTAGCATGACCGAATTATTAATTAAATAATTTATAAAATAGCAATGGCGCAAATACCGTCAAACAAAAACCATAGCAACGGGGCTTAATATCCCAACAGATATTCAATATACAAAAGGAAGAGGAGCAATAGAAGGAACGTCTAAAATGATTGGAGCTAGTAAAATTGATCAAGAAGTTCGGGTTACAAATGCAAGTTTTAAAATCTAATGATAGATAAATAAAATGACATTTTTGGTCTCTGGCGTGATCTCTGATTTTTATTGAGAGAGGAAAACTAAATAAAACTTAATATTTACGGACATATTGATAACAAGACTTGTTACTAATATTTCGGGGAATTCTATAGACCTTTAGCAAATATCGTGAATAACAATGATTAATTTGATTTAGATGAAATCCTTATCACCCAGAGGATCAGCTTCCAAAGCAAGTAAATCAAGATTTTATTAATATAAAAGCAATTTTTCAATAGCGAAACAAATTCAAAAGAGTAAATATTAATCCATGACAATTCTACAAATTGTAAGTTTAATTAATCAAAGAAATAAACATGTCATTTATTGTTATTATTATTCGTTCAGTGGATCTTTATTATTATTATTCGTTCAGTGGATTATAAGATATCCCATTAAGAAAAATAGTGATATAATAGCTGTGCCGATTGTATGCAAAGCCAGAAAACAGCGAATCCAATCGTAACGGAAACTGAAAGTAAGAATTATAAGCAAATGTATTGTATTTTTTATTCCCAGGGAAAAAATTTGGGATTTAAGGTTTAAAAGGAGGTCTCTGGAAACATCAATAGTTTTTTTCGAGATAAGTATTTTTTAAGATTGTCTTTTTACCGATTAATAATGTCATCCCTTTGTATGTTAACATTTTCATTTGTTGTCTCTATATCTTTTTTCATTTCGAGATGTTCCAAATCCTCATGATCAGAGGTAGACTCGGAGATTTTAACAAACTTGTTTATCATCGTACTGATGCTGAAAACATAAACAAAATTAAATTCAAATTACTAAGATATGTATTCTCTATATTCTCTATTTCACTATTTTATTTAACAATCTGTAATTCTCAGCACTTACTATATTAGGGAATCCCAAGGCGGTTGATTGTAAATTCTCAATTTGGTAAGAGCCATTATTGTTGATGAAAAGATAATTGAAACCATGTTCAATACTAACCCAAGCTCATGAATTTCAACTAGTACACGTTATAAAAGTTTAAGAATTTCAAATATTTATTACCAATTATAGGAGTGTTCGCTGAAGAACCTAAAAAATTGAAAATAAAATAAAATCTATCCCAGTTGAAACAAAGAATTTGATTTTAGCATACCCATTTGTGGAGCAATCCTTTGGCTGAAGAGTAAAAGGTTGATGAATTGAAGTAGAAGCAAAAATAATTTTGCATATATTTGGGACTTAATACTCGCAATTAATCCAAAAACTGGCGCTGAAATAAGCAAAAATCCACATGCCAACGTCTAAATTAGATAATTTAGAATGAACATAATTTATATATTTTATTTCAAAAATAAATTTTCAAATTTAAATTATTTACTGGAATTTCAAGCTCAATTTTCAACGTAGAGGAAGATCGTTGCAAATTCAAACAAAATCCCATCTAAAGACAATTTTCAATAAAAGTATTTACTAATAGTATAACTTGTGTTATGTTTGCAGGATCCTGATATACTGAGGGAATTGTTCCCGTTAAAGACCAGCCATAATCACGAAAGTATTTTGGATCGGTAAAAACTGGCTGGCCATCAGTAATAAGTTTTATCAACGGCTATGAATTTCAATAAAAAATTTTTGGCTTAAGTTTTAAATTTATATTACTCTGCTAATAAGTGGCTCAAGATAGAAACAACACCTGAAAATTAATCTCAATTGTAAACAATAATTGTTAGAAATATGATAGTCCAATAATTTCGATGAATCTAGGTGAAAATTTAATAACAGTCTCTATAATTCGTTAATTTTTGAAACTATTTATCTCAAAAATATGTTAATACATACTTATAAATATCATTCGGAAAATGTTTGAAGTCAGTATCGTCGCAGAAAGTTGAAAACTTGAAGCCCATTATTGCTGAAACATTTCCAGTATTTTTAACTTCTATCTTACGGACTTCCATTTGCTCATTATCATTGTGTAAAGCTGTTTCGTATCCCTAAAATTTGACGAACTTGTCCTGTTAAATAAGATATTTGGCGAACCTGCCCTGTTAAGTAAGGCACCCAAATATGACTCGCAGAACCTATACGGATTTGTGGAACTTTAAATTGCGACTGGTCCCAAACAAGGCGTTCATCTCTCCATCTCAACTCTAGATAACCAACAATGTCAAGGCTGCGAAGAAATTCATTCTAAATAAAATTTTATCTAATTGCATAAGGGGCATCTCATGGATTAGGCAAATAGTAAAGAAATTAATTCCTGCGTTTTAGTAGTTTTGAATAAATCTAAAACCAGAAAATACAGAATCCTAACCGGAACAAGAAAATTCATGAATTATACCAATTGAAAGTGCTGAATAGTAATTTTGGCAACAAGCAATCTGATCTTAATTGAAAAATATTTCCTCTGATAAAAAGCTTATGTAGTATTATACCTGACTATAGTTTGGTGGCATGGAGGCAATAGGTTGGAGAGAGGCAGTGCCAAAATGAAGTCCTGACGAAGCAACCTGCTGCTGAGCGCGATTTGCGAGGAAATAATAAACGCAGTTCTCAAATGAAGCATATTGATGATGATTGAGACTTTCTATATCTGTATTTAACATATTTAAAATCGTCACAATTAAATCACTTTACTCGTAATATTTTCAAAAAAGCGTTTGCATTCCATAATGTTTGCGCTATTTAAGTTGTTGAACCCAAAAATTGAATTTGGTCCAAGCAATTGCAGTATTTGTGGATGGACAATTTTTATATGGCATGGAAAAATCAACAAAAAGATAAATTGGGCTAATAAATACTGAATCGGCATAATCTATATATGAATTTTAAATTAATTATGAGAAAAAGTTGGAAATAATGATAAACTATTAATAATATTGATATTGCTAAAAATGAGCTAACGTTTTACACTTTGTGTTCATAAAAAGATTAAAAGCTTACTGCATATTAAAACATAGCGCAAAGACAATTAAAGCCTGTTTTACTGCAAAAATGAGCTAATTCATGATACCTGTTTGTTTTTGCATTAAATGAACAACTATTAACAAATAAGTACATTTAGTTATTTTATTAATCCAGAATAATATTTCTTTAATGAAAATATAGTTTATTGTTGTATAAATAATGAATTAACAATTGAGAAAATTAGTTAATTGGACTTTTGTGAATAATAAGATGCAAGGAATGGACAAAATGTTATTTATTAAAATATTTCGAATTATTGTCCAATGTTATAATTACAATCATAATCTGACAATATCATTTATTCCTTTTCAATATGCGACTCATTGTTTGAATTGCCGTTTTGTTGCATCTGCACAACAGGTATTCGCAGTTGGGTATGCGCATCTATGATAGGTAGATTCAAATGCTCGTCGGATTTCACGCGGTTGGGATGTGACATTCCGCGCTTTTCCAACTATGAACAAAAAGGAAGTTTAAAAAATTAAAATAAAGAAAAATACAATTCTTCCAAGTGCGTGAAGGGTCATACAAACAGAATATAAATCACGGGCCTCAAAAAGATCGTCGCCTAAAATAAATTATTTTATTGTCGAGAAAATAACAAAACTTTGAAATGTTTCGTGATCTGAAACTCCTTGTTTTCTAGCCCAGTCGACGAAACTGTTTATGTTCTCCATACAAGCAAACCTAGTGATAAGGATTTAAAGTAGTGTATACTCTTTAACTACCTTGTAGTTAGAGGCGTTTCTCCAACCCAAACAAGCTTTCTTGGTCGATGTATATTTGGAATTGCATCAAGTTGAATTTCGTTAGCTAGTCTTTGAGGTGAGAAAAAGAAAAACAAATAAAAATTAATTTTAAATCAAGTGATGTTCTAATTAAACTTATTAAATCTATCTCAAAATTGCAATTAAAGATTCTAAATAGTCTAAAACTTGCAGTGAATCTTAATTGTAAAAAATATAAATTTTCTAAATAATGTAGTTGAAAGACTGACAAAACGTTTAATTTAATTACTTGCATAAAATTTGCCCATCCTTAAGAACAGTATGAAAATTTTCACGTTCACCGCTTGTGTTAAATTTTCCACCAAGCAACTCTTTCATCCATAATAAAAGAAGCTCAGCTTCATGTGGGTTGTATTTGTTAGTTTGCTGAAAAGACAATCTAGTCTGTGTCAGGATTGTTTATGATAAAATATAAACCTTAGCTAGGACAGTTACACTTAAACCACTTGCCGATGATCTATAGGCCATTGAAGTTTCAAAAAAAAAGACAAAATCGGCCTAAATGAATATCAATTATTATGTTAATCAAATTTAAATTTTTGTGATATGTATTAAAATAAAAACTTTAAAAAATGAAATATGCAACGAAAGTGAATTTTTATAAAATTAAATTAGCTAGAGAAATCTAATCATATTGAATCAGAATAATAAAAAAGAATAACGAGAACTAGAAATCAAATATCTCTGAAAAAGCTGTATACTATAAAAACTTGAACTAAGGATGAGAACAGCTGTCAATATTGAAAGAAAACAATAAACTGATCAATAGTTAAATAATTAAAATGTAGCAAAATGGCAGAAATAATAAAATATTTTAAGATAGTAAATCGAAATATATGTAGGTCCTTAAAAATCGTACAAGTGTGGCAGATGACTGAAACATCAACAGCTAGAGACAAGTTTTTTGTAAGGTGTTCTTAATGAGCATTGGACTGCAACCGTTGGTGATGAATTATAAAGATGTGTGAAGCTAAAAATGTGGCAAAGATGCTTTCGTCACATTTAAAGGTCTTTAAATTTTTTATTACTAAGCGTTTCAAGAATTAAGCAAAACTGGAAAAAGTTCCAAAGGCACGGGTTCTTATTCAATAGGTGTAGAAAGTAGGGCACCTAGACCTTAGATTTGATTAGAACCCACCCCCCCCCCCCCAATTCGTTCCAGACAAAATATGTCACTCCTCAATTCGTCCCATAAAATATGTCACTCCTCAATTTGTCCCAGAAAATATGTCACTCCCCAATTCGTCCCAGAAAAATATGTCACTCCTCAATTCATCCCAGAAAAATATGTCACTCCCCAATTCGTCCCAAACAAAATATGTCACTCCCCAATTCGTCCCACTGACAAAACGTCACACCCCAATTCGTCCCACTCTAAATATCCGGCACCAAAAATGACCCGCTCTGAAAATCCCGCACTGAACTGACCGACCCCCCTTTTTCAAAAATATCTCTCCATAGGTTCAGGCTTTCATACCTCCGAGTTATATCCAAAGGCACGGGTTCTTATTCAATAGGTGTAGAAAGTTGGGCACCTAGACCTTAGATTTGATTAGAACCCCCCCCCCCCCCCCCAATTCGTTCCAGACAAAATATGTCACTCCTCAATTCGTCCCATAAAATATGTCACTCCTCAATTTGTCCCAGAAAATATGTCACTCCCCAATTCGTCCCAGAAAAATATGTCACTCCTCAATTCATCCCAGAAAAATATGTCACTCCCCAATTCGTCCCAAACAAAATATGTCACTCCCCAATTCGTCCCACTGACAAAACGTCACACCCCAATTCGTCCCACTCTAAATATCCGGCACCAAAAATGACCCGCTCTGAAAATCCCGCACTGAACTGACCGACCCCCCTTTTTCAAAAAATCCTCTCCATAGGTTCAGGCTTTCATACCTCCGAGTTATATCCAAAGGCACGGGTTCTTATTCAATAGGTGTAGAAAGTAGGGCACCTAGACCTTATATTTGATTAGAACCCCCCCCCCCCCCCCCAATTCGTTCCAGACAAAATATGTCACTCCTCAATTCGTCCCATAAAATATGTCACTCCTCAATTTGTCCCAGAAAATATGTCACTCCCCAATTCGTCCCAGAAAAATATGTCACTCCTCAATTCATCCCAGAAAAATATGTCACTCCCCAATTCGTCCCAAACAAAATATGTCACTCCCCAATTCGTCCCACTGACAAAACGTCACACCCCAATTCGTCCCACTCTAAATATCCGGCACCAAAAATGACCCGCTCTGAAAATCCCGCACTGAACTGACCGACCCCCCTTTTTCAAAAAATCCTCTCCATAGGTTCAGGCTTTCATACCTCCGAGTTATATCCAAAGGCACGGGTTCTTATTCAATAGGTGTAGAAAGTAGGGCACCTAGACCTTAGATTTGATTAGAACCCCCCCCCCCCCCCCAATTCGTTCCAGACAAAATATGTCACTCCTCAATTTGTCCCAGAAAATATGTCACTCCCCAATTCGTCCCAGAAAAATATGTCACTCCTCAATTCATCCCAGAAAAATATGTCACTCCCCAATTCGTCCCAAACAAAATATGTCACTCCCCAATTCGTCCCACTGACAAAACGTCACACCCCAATTCGTCCCACTCTAAATATCCGGCACCAAAAATGACCCGCTCTGAAAATCCCGCACTGAACTGACCGACCCCCCTTTTTCAAAAAATCCTCTCCATAGGTTCAGGCTTTCATACCTCCGAGTTATATCCAAAGGCACGGGTTCTTATTCAATAGGTGTAGAAAGTAGGGCACCTAGACCTTAGATTTGATTAGAACCCCCCCCCCCCCCCCCCCCCCCAATTCGTTCCAGACAAAATATGTCACTCCTCAATTCGTCCCATAAAATATGTCACTCCTCAATTTGTCCCAGAAAATATGTCACTCCCCAATTCGTCCCAGAAAAATATGTCACTCCTCAATTCATCCCAGAAAAATATGTCACTCCCCAATTCGTCCCACTGACAAAACGTCACACCCCAATTCGTCCCACTCTAAATATCCGGCACCAAAAATGACCCGCTCTGAAAATCCCGCACTGAACTGACCGACCCCCCTTTTTCAAAAAATCCTCTCCATAGGTTCAGGCTTTCATACCTCCGAGTTATATCCAAAGGCACGGGTTCTTATTCAATAGGTGTAGAAAGTAGGGCACCTAGACCTTAGATTTGATTAGATGGGGCCGCCCCCCCCCCCCCCCCCCAATTCGTTCCAGACAAAATATGTCACTCCTCAATTCGTCCCATAAAATATGTCACTCCTCAATTTGTCCCAGAAAATATGTCACTCCCCAATTCGTCCCAGAAAAATATGTCACTCCTCAATTCATCCCAGAAAAATATGTCACTCCCCAATTCGTCCCAAACAAAATATGTCACTCCCCAATTCGTCCCACTGACAAAACGTCACACCCCAATTCGTCCCACTCTAAATATCCGGCACCAAAAATGACCCGCTCTGAAAATCCCGCACTGAACTGACCGACCCCCCTTTTTCAAAAAATCCTCTCCATAGGTTCAGGCTTTCATACCTCCGAGTTATATCCAAAGGCACGGGTTCTTATTCAATAGGTGTAGAAAGTAGGGCACCTAGACCTTAGATTTGATTAGAACCCCCCCCCCCCCCCCAATTCGTTCCAGACAAAATATGTCACTCCTCAATTCGTCCCATAAAATATGTCACTCCTCAATTTGTCCCAGAAAATATGTCACTCCCCAATTCGTCCCAGAAAAATATGTCACTCCTCAATTCATCCCAGAAAAATATGTCACTCCCCAATTCGTCCCAAACAAAATATGTCACTCCCCAATTCGTCCCACTGACAAAACGTCACACCCCAATTCGTCCCACTCTAAATATCCGGCACCAAAAATGACCCGCTCTGAAAATCCCGCACTGAACTGACCGACCCCCCTTTTTCAAAAAATCCTCTCCATAGGTTCAGGCTTTCATACCTCCGAGTTATATCCAAAGGCACGGGTTCTTATTCAATAGGTGTAGAAAGTAGGGCACCTAGACCTTAGATTTGATTAGAACCCCCCCCCCCCCCCAATTCGTTCCAGACAAAATATGTCACTCCTCAATTCGTCCCATAAAATATGTCACTCCTCAATTTGTCCCAGAAAATATGTCACTCCCCAATTCGTCCCAGAAAAATATGTCACTCCTCAATTCATCCCAGAAAAATATGTCACTCCCCAATTCGTCCCAAACAAAATATGTCACTCCCCAATTCGTCCCACTGACAAAACGTCACACCCCAATTCGTCCCACTCTAAATATCCGGCACCAAAAATGACCCGCTCTGAAAATCCCGCACTGAACTGACCGACCCCCCTTTTTCAAAAAATCCTCTCCATAGGTTCAGGCTTTCATACCTCCGAGTTATATCCAAAGGCACGGGTTCTTATTCAATAGGTGTAGAAAGTAGGGCACCTAGACCTTAGATTTTATTATAACCCCCCCCCCCCCCCCCAATTCGTTCCAGACAAAATATGTCACTCCTCAATTTGTCCCAGAAAATATGTCACTCCCCAATTCGTCCCAGAAAAATATGTCACTCCTCAATTCATCCCAGAAAAATATGTCACTCCCCAATTCGTCCCAAACAAAATATGTCACTCCCCAATTCGTCCCACTGACAAAACGTCACACCCCAATTCGTCCCACTCTAAATATCCGGCACCAAAAATGACCCGCTCTGAAAATCCCGCACTGAACTGACCGACCCCCCTTTTTCAAAAAATCCTCTCCATAGGTTCAGGCTTTCATACCTCCGAGTTATATCCAAAGGCACGGGTTCTTATTCAATAGGTGTAGAAAGTAGGGCACCTAGACCTTAGATTTGATTAGAACCCCCCCCCCCCCCCCCCCAATTCGTTCCAGACAAATATGTCACTCCTCAATTCGTCCCATAAAATATGTCACTCCTCAATTTGTCCCAGAAAATATGTCACTCCCCAATTCGTCCCAGAAAAATATGTCACTCCTCAATTCATCCCAGAAAAATATGTCACTCCCCAATTCGTCCCAAACAAAATATGTCACTCCCCAATTCGTCCCACTGACAAAACGTCACACCCCAATTCGTCCCACTCTAAATATCCGGCACCAAAAATGACCCGCTCTGAAAATCCCGCACTGAACTGACCGACCCCCCTTTTTCAAAAAATCCTCTCCATAGGTTCAGGCTTTCATACCTCCGAGTTATATCCAAAGGCACGGGTTCTTATTCAATAGGTGTAGAAAGTAGGGCACCTAGACCTTAGATTTGATTAGAACCCCCCCCCCCCCCCCCCAATTCGTTCCAGACAAAATATGTCACTCCTCAATTTGTCCCAGAAAATATGTCACTCCCCAATTCGTCCCAGAAAAATATGTCACTCCTCAATTCATCCCAGAAAAATATGTCACTCCCCAATTCGTCCCAAACAAAATATGTCACTCCCCAATTCGTCCCACTGACAAAACGTCACACCCCAATTCGTCCCACTCTAAATATCCGGCACCAAAAATGACCCGCTCTGAAAATCCCGCACTGAACTGACCGACCCCCCTTTTTCAAAAAATCCTCTCCATAGGTTCAGGCTTTCATACCTCCGAGTTATATCCAAAGGCACGGGTTCTTATTCAATAGGTGTAGAAAGTAGGGCACCTAGACCTTAGATTTTTTTAGAACCCCCCCCCCCCCCCCCCAATTCGTTCCAGACAAAATATGTCACTCCTCAATTCGTCCCATAAAATATGTCACTCCTCAATTTGTCCCAGAAAATATGTCACTCCCCAATTCGTCCCAGAAAAATATGTCACTCCTCAATTCATCCCAGAAAAATATGTCACTCCCCAATTCGTCCCAAACAAAATATGTCACTCCCCAATTCGTCCCACTGACAAAACGTCACACCCCAATTCGTCCCACTCTAAATATCCGGCACCAAAAATGACCCGCTCTGAAAATCCCGCACTGAACTGACCGACCCCCCTTTTTCAAAAAATCCTCTCCATAGGTTCAGGCTTTCATACCTCCGAGTTATATCCAAAGGCACGGGTTCTTATTCAATAGGTGTAGAAAGTAGGGCACCTAGACCTTAGATTTGATTATAACCCCCCCCCCCCCCCCCCCCCCAATTCGTTCCAGACAAAATATGTCACTCCTCAATTCGTCCCATAAAATATGTCACTCCTCAATTTGTCCCAGAAAATATGTCACTCCCCAATTCGTCCCAGAAAAATATGTCACTCCTCAATTCATCCCAGAAAAATATGTCACTCCCCAATTCGTCCCAAACAAAATATGTCACTCCCCAATTCGTCCCACTGACAAAACGTCACACCCCAATTCGTCCCACAATGAAAATAACCCGCACTAGAAATCCCGCACTGAACTGACCGACCCCCCTTTTCAAAAAATCCTCTCCATAGGTTCAGGCTTTCATACCTCCGAGTTATATCCAAAGGCACGGGTTCTTATTCAATAGGTGTAGAAAGTAGGGCACCTAGACCTTAGATTTGATTAGAACCCCCCCCACCCCCCCCCCCCCAATTCGTTCCAGACAAAATATGTCACTCCTCAATTCGTCCCATAAAATATGTCACTCCTCAATTTGTCCCAGAAAATATGTCACTCCCCAATTCGTCCCAGAAAAATATGTCACTCCTCAATTCATCCCAGAAAAATATGTCACTCCCCAATTCGTCCCAAACAAAATATGTCACTCCCCAATTCGTCCCACTGACAAAACGTCACACCCCAATTCGTCCCACTCTAAATATCCGGCACCAAAAATGACCCGCTCTGAAAATCCCGCACTGAACTGACCGACCCCCCTTTTTCAAAAAATCCTCTCCATAGGTTCAGGCTTTCATACCTCCGAGTTATATCCAAAGGCACGGGTTCTTATTCAATAGGTGTAGAAAGTAGGGCACCTAGACCTTAGATTTGATTAGAACCCCCCCCCCCCCCCCCCCCAATTCGTTCCAGACAAAATATGTCACTCCTCAATTCGTCCCATAAAATATGTCACTCCTCAATTTGTCCCAGAAAATATGTCACTCCCCAATTCGTCCCAGAAAAATATGTCACTCCTCAATTCATCCCAGAAAAATATGTCACTCCCCAATTCGTCCCAAACAAAATATGTCACTCCCCAATTCGTCCCACTGACAAAACGTCACACCCCAATTCGTCCCACTCTAAATATCCGGCACCAAAAATGACCCGCTCTGAAAATCCCGCACTGAACTGACCGACCCCCCTTTTTCAAAAAATCCTCTCCATAGGTTCAGGCTTTCATACCTCCGAGTTATATCCAAAGGCACGGGTTCTTATTCAATAGGTGTAGAAAGTAGGGCACCTAGACCTTAGATTTTATTATAACCCCCCCCCCCCCCCCCCCAATTCGTTCCAGACAAAATATGTCACTCCTCAATTCGTCCCATAAAATATGTCACTCCTCAATTTGTCCCAGAAAATATGTCACTCCCCAATTCGACCCGGACAAAATGTCACTCCCCAATTCATCCCAGAAAAATATGTCACTCCCCAATTCGTCCCAAACAAAATATGTCACTCCCCAATTCGTCCCACTGACAAAACGTCACACCCCAATTCGTCCCACTCTAAATATCCGGCACCAAAAATGACCCGCTCTGAAAATCCCGCACTGAACTGACCGACCCCCCTTTTTCAAAAAATCCTCTCCATAGGTTCAGGCTTTCATACCTCCGAGTTATATCCAAAGGCACGGGTTCTTATTCAATAGGTGTAGAAAGTAGGGCACCTAGACCTTAGATTTGATTAGAACCCCCCCCCCCCCCCCCCCCAATTCGTTCCAGACAAAATATGTCACTCCTCAATTCGTCCCATAAAATATGTCACTCCTCAATTTGTCCCAGAAAATATGTCACTCCCCAATTCGTCCCAGAAAAATATGTCACTCCTCAATTCATCCCAGAAAAATATGTCACTCCCCAATTCGTCCCAAACAAAATATGTCACTCCCCAATTCGTCCCACTGACAAAACGTCACACCCCAATTCGTCCCACTCTAAATATCCGGCACCAAAAATGACCCGCTCTGAAAATCCCGCACTGAACTGACCGACCCCCCTTTTTCAAAAAATCCTCTCCATAGGTTCAGGCTTTCATACCTCCGAGTTATATCCAAAGGCACGGGTTCTTATTCAATAGGTGTAGAAAGTAGGGCACCTAGACCTTAGATTTGATTAGAACCCCCCCCCCCCCCCCCAATTCGTTCCAGACAAAATATGTCACTCCTCAATTTGTCCCAGAAAATATGTCACTCCCCAATTCGTCCCAGAAAAATATGTCACTCCTCAATTCATCCCAGAAAAATATGTCACTCCCCAATTCGTCCCAAACAAAATATGTCACTCCCCAATTCGTCCCACTGACAAAACGTCACACCCCAATTCGTCCCACTCTAAATATCCGGCACCAAAAATGACCCGCTCTGAAAATCCCGCACTGAACTGACCGACCCCCCTTTTTCAAAAAATCCTCTCCATAGGTTCAGGCTTTCATACCTCCGAGTTATATCCAAAGGCACGGGTTCTTATTCAATAGGTGTAGAAAGTAGGGCACCTAGACCTTAGATTTGATTAGAACCCCCCCCCCCCCCCCCCCACCCCAATTCGTTCCAGACAAAATATGTCACTCCTCAATTCGTCCCATAAAATATGTCACTCCTCAATTTGTCCCAGAAATATGTCACTCCCCAATTCGTCCCAGAAAAATATGTCACTCCTCAATTCATCCCAGAAAAATATGTCACTCCCCAATTCGTCCCAAACAAAATATGTCACTCCCCAATTCGTCCCACTGACAAAACGTCACACCCCAATTCGTCCCACTCTAAATATCCGGCACCAAAAATGACCCGCTCTGAAAATCCCGCACTGAACTGACCGACCCCCCTTTTTCAAAAAATCCTCTCCATAGGTTCAGGCTTTCATACCTCCGAGTTATATCCAAAGGCACGGGTTCTTATTCAATAGGTGTAGAAAGTAGGGCACCTAGACCTTAGATTTGATTAGAACCCCCCCCCCCCCCCCCCCCCCCAATTCGTTCCAGACAAAATATGTCACTCCTCAATTCGTCCCATAAAATATGTCACTCCTCAATTTGTCCCAGAAAATATGTCACTCCCCAATTCGTCCCAGAAAAATATGTCACTCCTCAATTCATCCCAGAAAAATATGTCACTCCCCAATTCGTCCCAAACAAAATATGTCACTCCCCAATTCGTCCCACTGACAAAACGTCACACCCCAATTCGTCCCACTCTAAATATCCGGCACCAAAAATGACCCGCTCTGAAAATCCCGCACTGAACTGACCGACCCCCCTTTTTCAAAAAATCCTCTCCATAGGTTCAGGCTTTCATACCTCCGAGTTATATCCAAAGGCACGGGTTCTTATTCAATAGGTGTAGAAAGTAGGGCACCTAGACCTTAGATTTGATTAGAACCCCCCCCCCCCCCCCCCAATTCGTTCCAGACAAATATGTCACTCCTCAATTTGTCCCAGAAAATATGTCACTCCCCAATTCGTCCCAGAAAAATATGTCACTCCTCAATTCATCCCAGAAAAATATGTCACTCCCCAATTCGTCCCAAACAAAATATGTCACTCCCCAATTCGTCCCACTGACAAAACGTCACACCCCAATTCGTCCCACTCTAAATATCCGGCACCAAAAATGACCCGCTCTGAAAATCCCGCACTGAACTGACCGACCCCCCTTTTTCAAAAAATCCTCTCCATAGGTTCAGGCTTTCATACCTCCGAGTTATATCCAAAGGCACGGGTTCTTATTCAATAGGTGTAGAAAGTAGGGCACCTAGACCTTAGATTTGATTAGAACCCCCCCCCCCCCCCCCCCCCCAATTCGTTCCAGACAAAATATGTCACTCCTCAATTCGTCCCATAAAATATGTCACTCCTCAATTTGTCCCAGAAAATATGTCACTCCCCAATTCGTCCCAGAAAAATATGTCACTCCTCAATTCATCCCAGAAAAATATGTCACTCCCCAATTCGTCCCAAACAAAATATGTCACTCCCCAATTCGTCCCACTGACAAAACGTCACACCCCAATTCGTCCCACTCTAAATATCCGGCACCAAAAATGACCCGCTCTGAAAATCCCGCACTGAACTGACCGACCCCCCCTTTTTTAAAGAATCCTCTCCATAGGTTCAGGCTTTCATACCTGCCAGTTATATCCAAAGGCACGGGTTCTTATTCAATAGGTGTAGAAAGTAGGGCACCTAGACCTTAGATTTGATTAGAACCCCCCCCCCCCCCCCCCCCAATTCGTTCCAGACAAATATGTCACTCCTCAATTCGTCCCATAAAATATGTCACTCCTCAATTTGTCCCAGAAAATATGTCACTCCCCAATTCGTCCCAGAAAAATATGTCACTCCTCAATTCATCCCAGAAAAATATGTCACTCCCCAATTCGTCCCAGAAAAATATGTCACTCCATAATTCGTCCCACAGACAAAATGTCACTCCATAATTCGTCCCACTCTAAATATCCGGCACCAAAATGACCCGCTCTGAAATCCCGCACTGAACTGACCGACCCCCCTTTTTCAAAAAATCCTCTCCATAGGTTCAGGCTTTCATACCTCCGAGTTATATCCAAAGGCACGGGTTCTTATTCAATAGGTGTAGAAAGTAGGGCACCTAGACCTTAGATTTGATTAGAACCCCCCCCCCCCCCCCCCCCCCAATTCGTTCCAGACAAAATATGTCACTCCTCAATTCGTCCCATAAAATATGTCACTCCTCAATTTGTCCCAGAAAATATGTCACTCCCCAATTCGTCCCAGAAAAATATGTCACTCCTCAATTCATCCCAGAAAAATATGTCACTCCCCAATTCGTCCCAAACAAAATATGTCACTCCCCAATTCGTCCCACTGACAAAACGTCACACCCCAATTCGTCCCACTCTAAATATCCGGCACCAATATTGACCCGCTCTGAAAATCCCGCCTGAACTGACCGACCCCCCTTTTTCAAAAAATCCTCTCCATAGGTTCAGGCTTTCATACCTCCGAGTTATATCCAAAGGCACGGTTCTTATTCAATAGGTGTAGAAAGTAGGGCACCTAGACCTTAGATTTGATTAGAACCCCCCCCCCCCCCCCCCCCCCCCCAATTCGTTCCAGACAAAATATGTCACTCCTCAATTCGTCCCATAAAATGTCACTCCTCAATTTGTCCCAGAAAATATGTCACTCCCCAATTCGTCCCAGAAAAATATGTCACTCCTCAATTCATCCCAGAAAAATATGTCACTCCCCAATTCGTCCCAAACTGTCACTCCCCAATTCGTCCCGGACAAAATGTCACTCCCCAATTCGTCCCACTCTAAATATCCGGCACCAAAAATGACCCGCTCTGAAAATCCCGCACTGAACTGACCGACCCCCCTTTTTCAAAAAATCCTCTCCATAGGTTCAGGCTTTCATACCTCCGAGTTATATCCAAAGGCACGGGTTCTTATTCAATAGGTGTAGAAAGTAGGGCACCTAGACCTTAGATTTGATTAGAACCCCCCCCCCCCCCCCAATTCGTTCCAGACAAAATATGTCACTCCTCAATTTGTCCCAGAAATATGTCACTCCCCAATTCGTCCCAGAAAAATATGTCACTCCTCAATTCATCCCAGAAAAATATGTCACTCCCCAATTCGTCCCGGACAAATTGTCACTCCCCAATTCGTCCCACTGACAAAACGTCACACCCCAATTCGTCCCACTCTAAATATCCGGCACCAAAAATGACCCGCTCTGAAAATCCCGCACTGAACTGACCGACCCCCCTTTTTCAAAAATCCCTCCATAGGTTCAGGCTTTCATACCTCCGAGTTATATCCAAAGGCACGGGTTCTTATTCAATAGGTGTAGAAAGTAGGGCACCTAGACCTTAGATTTGATTAGAACCCCCCCCCCCACCCCCAGTCGTTCCAGACAAAATATGTCACTCCTCAAGTCGTCCCATAAAATATGTCACTCCTCAATTTGTCCCATAAAATATGTCACTCCCCAATTCGTCCCAGAAAATAGTCACTCCTCAATCATCCCAGAAAAATATGTCACTCCCCAATTCGTCCCAAACAAAATATGTCACTCCCCAATTCGTCCCACTGACAAAACGTCACACCCCAATTCGTCCCACTCTAAATATCCGGCACCAAAAATGACCCGCTCTGAAAATCCCGCACTGAACTGACCGACCCCCCTTTTTCAAAAAATCCTCTCCATAGGTTCAGGCTTTCATACCTCCGAGTTATATCCAAAGGCACGGGTTCTTATTCAATAGGTGTAGAAAGTAGGGCACCTAGACCTTAGATATGAAAAGAACCCCCCCCCCCCCCCCCCCCCAATTCGTTCCAGACAAAATATGTCACTCCTCAATTTCGTCCCCATAAAATATGTCACTCCTCAATTTGTCCCAGAAAATATGTCAACCTCCCCAATTCGTCCCATAAAAATATGTCACTCCTCAATTCATCCCAGAAAATATGTCACTCCCCAATTCGTCCCCAAAACAAAATATGTCACTCCCCAATTTCGTCCCACTGACAAAACGTCACACCCCAATTCGTCCCACTCTAAATATCCGGCACCAAAAATGACCCGCTCTGAAATCCCGCACTGAACTGACCGACCCCCCTTTTTCAAAAATATCCTCTCCATAGGTTCAGGCTGTTCATACCTCCGAGTTATATCCAAAGGCACGGGTTCTTATTCAATAGGTGTAGAAAGTAGGGCACCTAGACCTTAGATTTGATTAGAACCCCCCCCCCCCCCCCCCCCCCCCAATTCGTTTCCAGACAAAATATGTCACTCCTCAATTCGTCCCCATAAAATATGTCACTCCTCAATTTGTCCCAGGAAAATATGTCACTACCTCCCAATTCGTCCCAGAAAATATGTCCACTCCTCAATTCATCCCGAAAAATAATGTCACTCCCCAATTGCGTCCCAAACAAAATATGTCACTCCCCAATTCGTCGTCTTCGTCCCCACTGACAAAACGTCACACCCCAATTCGTTCCCACTCTAAATATCCGGCACCCAAAATGACCCCTCTGAAAATCCCGCACTGACTGACCGACCCCCCCTTTTTTCACAAAAATCCTCTCCATAGGTTCAGGCTTTCATACCTCCGAGTTATATCCAAAGGCACGGGTTCTTATTCAATAGGTGTAGAAAGTAGGGCACCTAGACCTTAGATTTGATTAAACCCCCCCCCCCCCCCCCCCCCAATTCGTTCCAGACAAAATATGTCACTCCTCAATTCGTCCCATAAAATATGTCACTCCTCAATTTGTCCCAGAAAATATGTTCCACTCCCCAATTCGTCCCAAGAAAATATGTCACTCCTCAATTCATTCCACAGAAAAATAGGTCACTCCCCAATTCTGGTCCCAAACAAAATATGTCCACTCCCCAATTCGTCCCACTGACAAAACGTCACACGCACACCCCAATTTCGTCCACTCTAAATATCCGGTCCCCAACCAAATAGACCCTCTCTGAAAATCCCGCACGTGAACTGACCGAACCCCGCCCCCCTTTTTCAAAAAAATCCTCTCCATAGGTTCAGGCGTTTCATACCTCCGATTTATATCCAAAGGCACCGGGTTGCTTATTTCAATAGGTGTAGAAAGTAGGGCACCTAGCCCTTAGATTTTGATTAGCAACCCCCCCCCCCCCCCCCCCCCCAAATTCGTTCCAGACAAAATTATGTCACTCCTCAATTCGGTCCCATAAAATATGTCACTCCTCAATTTGTCCCCAGAAAATATGTCACTCCGGCTCCCAATTCGTCCCAGAAAATATTGGTCACTCCTCAATTCATCCCAGAAAAATATGTCACTACTCCCCAATTTCGTCCCAAACAAAATATGTCACCTCCCCAATTCGTCCGCACTGACAAAACGTCACACCCCAATTCGTCCCCACTCTTAAATATCCGGCCACCAAAAATGACCCGCTCATGAAATCCCGCACTGAACTGGGACGCGAACCCCCCTTTTTTCAAAAAATCCTCTCCATAGTTTTCAGGCTTTCATACCTCCGAGTTGTATATCCAAAGGCACGGGTTCTTATTCCCAATATGATGTAGAAAGTAGGGCACCTAGACCTTAGATTTGATTAGCACCCCCCCCCCCCCCCCCCCC